>NW_004624939.1:243706-444510 GCF_000247695.1 Heterocephalus glaber | reverse complement strand
AAGAACCAAGATACTCATGTAATGGTACAAGATCCCAATGATGTATGTAAATGTATTTTATACCTAAAATGTACCAATAAACTTAATGGGGGAAAAAACATTTTAAAAAGAGCAACAAGTCCCAACTTTTTAAGCAAGTCCATCTTGAATTTGCTCATTACCCACATTTCTTTAAATTGTCTCTCCTAGAATCACTGTGTTTCCTTGAAAAAAAAAATTAGGAAATTAAGAAACAAGATAAAAGGGCAATTTAAAAAGCACACACCAGGCAGAGCTGAGATAAAAACTCCAAATTCCTGACTCTTCTCATGACCACCCCATCTCCTCCACACTGTCTCCCTTACATTCAGTCTTAAAATGGAAAAAAAGGAAAACAGACCTAGCATATTTTTAATTAGCCTAAAAGCCTTCCACAGTTTACTGAAAAAGCACCTGTTCTCAGTGTATTCATTCTTTACTCCTAACAGTTACACATGGACATTAAAAAGTTCTCTTCCTGGATAGAACTGTGTTACCAAAGGGAAGGAATAGTTTCACAGTGCACAATTATCTTTCAATAAAGACTCTAACATATTTGCATAAACCATTACCAAATAATAATTGTAAGTTTGCACTAGTATGCTAAAGACCTTAGCTCATCTATGCTCCACACTGAATAAAAAGTTAGCAATCAAATGCTCCATTATTGCTCAAATACAGAAATTTGAGAGCTTTAGCATAAAATCTTATCTCTGAAGCACAATTCCTAAACTATGTTCTCAATCATTGTCCAGCTGCAAATTCTACCCCACTTCATTCACTTTCATTTCTTTGTTAACACTATTCCTCATACCTCAGTGACCTCAGTAAAATACAGCAAATGTCATCTTTCATGCCAAGAGTCAGAAGATCTGCTACAGGATCACTAGTCCTCCCTACTGCCCAAACCCACTGTCCTTCTAGTCTGTTAGTTTAATAATGTCTTTCAAGGTTCCTTTTGTCCTGTTTAGCATATCTAAAGTTTATTTAACATTTTTCTGTTTCTACTTCCTCCAAATTTCTTCACTGCACCCTCCATAGACAGGCTTCCCTATTTTAGCTTGAGTCTCAACCTTTAGGGTAACCAAAAAGATCATTAAGTAAACCACTAGAAATTACCACAGAAGAATGAAAAATATAGAAGAATCACAGACAAAAATAAGAAAAACAGATTTAATGTTAAAAGTGGAAAGAAGGTAGGTGAGAAGAACTCTCTTTGAAAGAAACCATTACAGGAATACAGGAAAGGGATCGATAAATCAAAGGAAGATTTTAAAAAAATACAGGAAGAGGGCTGGGGACTTAGCTCAGTGGTTCCAGCACCTGCCTCACAAGCACAAGGACCCGTTCAATCCCCAGTACCAAAGAAAAAAAAAAAAAGTCTTTGAGAACAACTAGGGCAGGGGATTTAGCTCAGTGGTTTCGCCACCTGCTGCGCAAGCACAAGGACCCAAGTTCAAACCCCGGTACCAAAAAAATACAGAAAGCTAAGAATTGAGTCCATAGACAGGGAAGTCACAAACACACAACAGAAAAGATCAGGTGGCAAAAGATGACTCTGGAGCATCTAATTTAACTTGTCATTAAGGAAAAAATCCCCAAGGAAAAGCTGACAAACAATTTAATAAAGTCTGCCCTCAGGCCCTCTAACAAGTGCCCCAGATACTGTATGCCAGAGTTTCAACACACTGCACTTTCATTTTTCAGGTCAAAGTGCCTGTTCTCAAGTTTCTGTCATAAAACACGGCCAGCCACGCATGCCCATTCTAAAAGAGACATTAGTTTAGTTAACCAGCAGAGATTAACTCACAGTATCTACAGAAGCAGGGTGATCAACTTCCCCTGCTTTGCCCAACGGTAGCGCTGAAAAGCCTTGGGAATGAGAAAGCTCCAAGTCCAGGGCAGCCTGTCACCCACAGGATGACGGCTACGTCTTCCTGACCTTTCTACAGCCCTGGGAGTCCACGCTAACTGCCACAAAACCGTCTCTCCAAACTGCCTTCCCAGAGCCAAACACTGCTGTGAGCTACTGATCTCCCTCAGTAAGTCCCTCTCATTAATCATCACCGAATAAATTCAGCACATCAGGGGCAAAAACGCCTCTTGATCAGTAGGTGTCACACCCCTTGGCACACTTTCGATGACCAATAAACAGTTATTTCTATTAACATATAAATTAATTCCAAAACTTGGAGCTTCATCTGTGGGACCGCTTGGTTGGCCCTAGAAATTCAAATTATGAAAATCGGGACACAAAATTAAAAAGTGAATTTTAAGTACATGAAATTCTACATTTAAGAATCATGCTTTGGTTTTTAGCAACAACATATAGTACACTTGAATTCTGGAGGGATGGAAGAGGAAGCAAAGATCAAAAGCCCAAAATTTATCAAGTGTCAACAACCAGTTCCCCCCCGTCTCTGTCCCCATTGGGAAGCCTGCAAGCCTGAGTCCCACGGAATGTGTCCACACCAACATTCTGTCCTCTGCAGGGTGTGGGAGGTGTCCACACGGCATGATGCAAGTGTGGCTCGAGGCCTAGGGACTGTCACCCCACACAGAGGACCAGGGGAGGGGAGGAAGGGACAGGTCTGGAGGCTGTCACCCCACACCGGACCCTGCGTGGGGAGAAAGGGACATGCTTGGGACACCCGGGAACTCTGGCGCAGCCGCAGGGCTACCTGCTGGCCTACCTGACGGCCTACCTGCCCTCCTTGGCCTCCGGGGCCGAGCCGTGGTCCGTGAGGACCTGGGGTCGCAGGGGGCGGCGCTGCCGCAGCCCGTCCGCCTCGTTCATCCTGAAGCCGCAGTTCCTAATAATGCCACCCGCCCTTGGCGCGAAGAGGTGATGTCACGCCCTGGCCCGCCCACAGCGCACGGAAGTAATGTCACGCCCTCGCCCCGCCCCCTCCAGCACAAGCAGGTGACTCTGGTCTTCGGCTCGTCATTGGCTGCGCGCGACAGGGACCGGGTGCCCCTGGCCCGCTCCCGAGAGATGCAGGCGTGTAGTTCTCTCTGGTTGGGTCGGGTATTGACGACATCGCCCTTCTATGAAGGCTCCAAGGTCGCCCTTCAGGAAGTCATCTCTAAGGCAGAGTCCAAGAAATGGCGGAGTACGCGAGTTACATACAGGCCTCAGGGGCTGAGCGGGGGTGGGAAGCGGAAAGGACCCTCTCCCGTGGACTCTAAACTGATGGAATGGCTTTATTCAGGTCGCCCAAATCCATGTGAACCTTCATGTCACTATCTTACGGGGGACGTGATCTTGCGACAGCGCCTGGAGGGTGCAGGAACAATGGGATCGGGGGTTCCAGGCCGGACGCCAAGTCTTATTCACACTGCTCCGGGAGTCACCCTGGGAGAAGGACCCTCAGGTCGGCATTGGGATCCCCGGACCGCGCGCTGAGGCTTTCCGGCTGCAAACGTGCCATTCTCTTTGTCAAAGCTAGATGCCGGAAGAATGCCACGTGAATGTGCTGCATTCGTTCAGCGTTAAGGAGCCAGTCTGGAGCGGGTGGAGAGCTCCTGTCCAACCCAAATCCACTTCCCTAGGGTTCTGCCAAGGTTGTAATTCAGCCAGTCTTGCCAACACTACTTCATTCTGTGTCCTTGAATACAGCCCGTGTAGCTACAGTGTCAGGGATAATTCTAAGGGCTATATAATCCGGGCCCTTGCCTGTGTTAACCTCCCTACCCTAATTCCATTTCTGATACGGGAAATTGCTCACCATTTCTGGCGATATCTTTCTGCCCTTGTCCGTGTTATTCCTTCTTCCTTGTGATACATTTTCCTTCACTCCAAGGTGGGTAGAACCACTTTATCACTCCTGGTCCACTTCCAGTATGATTGCTGAAAATCCTTTCCTCAGTTTCCCAACCGGAACGTCTTCCTCTTTGTTTCCAAGGCGCTCTGAACAAGCTGACTATAGCCATAAGTCCATTGCATTGGGCTTATTTGTATTCCACACAATGTTAAAGTGCACAGATCAGGCCCAGTAAGGTGGCACATACCTGTAATTCCAGCACTCAGGAGGCTGAGCAGGAGGATTGTCACAAGTTCAAGGCCAGCTGGGACTACATGATGAGTTCAAAGCCAGACTGAACTATATAGCAAGACCCTGTCTCAAAACAAAACAAAAAAAATGCACGGATCAGGAACACATCCATTATAAAAACAGTAAGATGATATTATTAAACTTGGGACAGCAAAGGAATGCACCAGAGAACCTGTGGGCTCCTCAAAAGGGGAGGTGTCACAGAAGAGACCTCCCAGGGCCTGGGGGCTGGAGTTAGTTGTAGTCTTAGCAGGTGAGGTGAGTAGATTGAGGAGCCAGTAGTCTTGTCTCTGGACCACAGGAGCCCATGGGGAGCTGCTGGGAGACAAACTCATGGCCTCCTCTTGGAGCACACGGGACTGCTCATGCAGTCCCAACTTAGATCACATGTGTTGCACAGCATAGTTTAGTAGAATTTTTGCTTACACAACATGGTGAGGTGCACTTCACTTGTGTCTTATCCCAGTTCTATCCTCCCATCCCACTCTCCAACCCAGCTGCCAACCAGATTGACTTTGCTTTCTCTTTGTGCCAGTTATGGTCAGAGGAATGGGAACACTGTGATTGACCCAATCAGGTTTCTCAACTTCAGTGCCGTTAATTAACACTTTGAGAAGGTGCAGAGGACACCCTGTGCACTACAGCAAGTTTGGTGGCATCCCCAGCCTCCTCCCACTAGGTGTCAGTAGCATCCCACCTAACCACCTGCTGCAGTTTGGATCCAGAGCCCCAAAGCCTGTCTAGTAAACGAGCTGTTCCCTGGATGGGCTCCTGGGAGTGGTGGAACCTTTCAGGGGTGAAGCCTAGGTCACTAGGTCACTGGGCTCGTGCCCTCAAAGGCAACAGTGGGACCCTAACCCTTCGTCTTCCTCATATCCCTGTCTGGGGGTGAGGGTTTGCACCATCAAATGCACCACCAGGAGGCACAGCCACCAAAGCCCGGAACCAACTGTCCACGACCAGAGCCTCCACTCCTGAGCCAAAATAACCCTGTTCCCTATGTAAGTTGATTATCGCAAGTACCTGTTATAATGACAAAAAGCTGACTAACACTGTGACAATCACAAGTGTCTCCAGACATGGCCGATGTCCCCTGGGAACAGAGCAGCTTTGGCTGAGGCCCTCTGGGCTGTTTCCCCACCCTGGAACTAAGGATGAGGATCATTACCTCTGAAGCACTGGCCATGCAGTCCCAACACACTTGGGGCTCTGCCTGAAAGGGAGAAGCAGCCCCTGATGCTGGCCAGGCAGCCGACACCTGGAGGCCAATGCCAGAAGCAAGGCTGCTTCTAGTCCAGGGCTTTGTCCCCAACCCATACTCTTTGCTGTCCTCGCACAGATGTCCCCTGGAAGCCTGCAGGCAGCTAAGCCAAGCCCAGGCAGGAGACGATAAGCATCATAACATCATGCAGGGTGGACTGCAGATTCAGCTCAGTGGTTTCGCCGCCTGCTGGGCAAGCGCAAGGACCCGAGTTCAATTCCCACAACAAAAAAATAAAATAAATAACATCATGCAGGGTGCCCTGAGGACCCAGGAGGCATGAGTGCCTTCAGGTAGGAGCAACCAGAAACAGCTTTTCACAGAAACACGCCTGCACATCAGCCTTGCATGAGCAAGTTTGCAAGAGGAAGGTTGGGGGAAGGGATGAGGGGGTGCCCTGGAGTGAGTAAACAAGGGGTGACGGCCTAAGGCAGACTTAGGGTTACTGAATGGTCCAAAAGGGGCAAGGAAGGGCAAGTGGGCTGAGCTCAAGGAAGCAGAAAGACGAGTGGTTACTGGAAAAGGATTCCAGGTAAGTTGCTGAGCTGTGGTAGGAAGCTCTATTTTTCAGTTCAGGTGGGACGACAGAGAGTCTAAGTCTGAGGACAGATGAGCTTGTGCACAGTAGAGAAAGCATACTAGATGACATGCCATTGCCAGAAACAGACATCAGCAAAAGCCAGCTTAAGATGGAACAGGGCCAGGCACAGTGGCACACACACAGGGAGGCTGAGACAGCAAAATTGCTTGAATGCAGGAGGTCAAGGTCAGCACAGGCAACATAATGAGACCCCATCTCAAAAAAGAAAAGAAAAGAGGAAGATGAAGAAATGAAGGAAGGATTTACTAGAAGGATCTGGATGTGCTTATGGAAGTTGGCACAGGAAAAGCAACCTGGTCTCATGGGACTGGAACAAGGCAGAATGGGGATAATTACTGTCCCCTGATGCATCTGGCCTCTATGTCCAACCACGCACCCTTGGCAAACTCTGCTGTTGGGCTGGCCCTTTCCTCTGAGAGCTGGAAAAGACAAACTGTCACCCTTACAGCTCTTGAAGCTAAGATGGCCACAGGCGGGGTTCTCACTGGGAAATAAAAACAAATTTAGAAATTCTTTTGATCTTCAGGAAAGTTTTTGATAAAAGAGACAAATAGACCTGGCCCTGGCTTCATCCCCTGAGTTATGCCTGAGGCACACACCTCAAGGGCCAAGAGCTCAGGTCCTCAGGGTCCCACTGAGCTACTGACCTGCAGCCTCTAAGCTCCAAGCAGCTATCTAAGATCAGCAGTCATCTGAGTCTCAGCCATGGTCGGGGACAGCCAGGAACCTGAGATGCCGCCTGTGTGATAGCCAGCACCCTCTGCTTGGGCACGTAAATGATGGAGGGGCTCTTGTGGTTTCCCCAATTCAAGTATCCTGCAGCATATAACGAGAGTCTCCTTGTCCAGATTCCAACTCTTGGGTCCCATCATGGTGAGTTGCCCAAACCAAGCTGCTGCATGAGAGGACAGTATCTGGCAGAAACCAACAGAGCAGTCCAGGGGCTGCCTGTATGAATGGGCAAGGCTGGTGGGCTGGCCACAAGTCTACCTAGCTAGAAGCAGGGCCGGGTAGAGTAAGGGTTAAAAACAGACCAAGGGAAAAACTGCCTAAATCACCCCACTTGGAAGGGTTCTTGAAGTCAACCCAGACTTGATGGCAAAGTGCTCAGTAAGACTTTCAGCACTCAGCGTCTACCAGGGATGTGGACATAATATTTGCTACCTTGCTGAGAAGTGCACTCATTAGCCCATTGTTCGCTCAATGCTGACATTTCATGATTGGCATGGGTCGCTTATTAATCATTTTGCTGTACTTAGAAACCATTTCTTGAAAACCACTGATCATTTCTCTTTTGATGACTACTGCCTGCCTTTTCCTTTGTTTGCATAAACATATGTACTTGTACAAGTTTAGTGTTTCTTTCACTCAGTCACAGAGAGGTGGTGCCTGGGGTGGTGATGCCCTTTAGAAGGGATTGGTCAAGGTGTGCTGGCCATTCCCAAGGTTATGAGGCAGACTCTTGGATCTACATGACAGAGACAGATGACCCAAATGGTGACTCTTACCAAGAACATTCTACTCTACTCCAAGAGACATTGCAACACTGGTTACTTCAACGGGGTTCCTAAATTCTGTACATCTTCAAGGGTTTGTTAACAAGGCACTAACACAGCCAAGACCCAGGTCTCCTCTGGGGTGATATAGGGTAGTGTTTCTACCCTCTGGCTTGTCGCTTGGCTGAGGTTGGCATCGAGTGTTCCAGGATCACTAACCAACACCTTCCATATATTTGGATAAAGACTGGTAGAAGTGGGAGAAGCAGCTTTGCATTTAGCAACAGCCACTGTGACCAAACCAAATGTAAACCGAGACCAGGTAGCCAGGTGGAGGGCAAAAACAGGCCTGCAGCAAGGCTGAGTTTGGGGTGACCCCAAAGTCTCCCCATGTCCTAGTAAAGAGGAAGGCAGAAGCTGGACAACTGAGCAAGAGCCACCCTTTCCCTATCCCGGAGAGCAGGATAGGTGCAAACACGGCAATTCCTGCTCTGGTAATGTGTGAACTGAAGCAGTGGCAGGGGGACTCCATGTCACACAGGCAGCCTCAGGGCTCTGGCCCAGACCCTGTGCTCTGCCAGGTCTGCCCTGGCCTTTCACTGTGTCTGTCTCACCCTGCAGCCCAGAGCCTCATGTCCTCATCAGTTCAGCAGCCGTGTCATCTAGGGAGCTTCTTGTTGAGTGAGGAAGGCAATAGCAAGGCTTACATGCCACACGTGGGACAAGAGCAGACGACTACACAGGGTGGTACTCAGGCTTAACTGTGTCCCCAAAGCTCAGGTGTTGGAAACTAAGCCCCCAGCACATCCATGTTGGGAGGTGGTCTGATCAGAAGGGATCAGGTCACGGGGTACAGGACTAATGTCCTTACCATGGAGGTTCTGTATCTTCACAGTGGAGTGTCCGCCCTTCCCTGCTTTTCCTTCTCTGCTTTCTGCTGTGGGTGACCCAGCATGAAGGCCCTTGCCAAATGTCATCGCCAGGCTCCTGGGCTTCCCAGTCTCCAGAACCATAAGCCAAATCACTTCTTGTTCCTTGTACATTACTTGGTGTCTCATGTACTCTGTTACAGCAGCAGCAGATGAACAAAGACAGATGGCAGAGATGGGAGCTCGGGCTCTAAGTTGTCAATAGGCTTACATGCCTTGGGCTTTGCAGGAGGCTGAGGGAAGACAACCGAACAGACAGGCACCAGTGGGGTCCTGAGTGGGCCGCCTGCATTGCTGGTCAGTGCTTCTGGGGCACCCCCCATTTCACTGAGCTCCGAAGTCCTCATAGCTCAAAGAGTTCGTGAACTCCTGGGAGAAAGGCCTTCCTGACTCACTGGTTGACTTCTGGGCCTCATCTTTCTCCCCTCCTGGTTTAACATCAACACCCCAGAGACTGCACTAATCGGATCTGTGCTCTGGGTCCACTTTTTCTCTCACTCTCTGGAGTCCCCTGTGCCGGGGCCACCACTGAGGTTAGACTCTGTGGTGACAACTAGACCAAGGCCTACAGAGGGGCAGGAGTCAGTGTGCTGTGCAGCAGTGGGCCCATGGCCCAAGACTGGGGCTGAGCAAGTCAGCCAGGACTGGACTTCAGTCAACTGTGCTCCCCCTGGAAATCCCCCTCCCAACCACAAAAGCTCCTCTAACATTGGACCAGGATGTGACTGGGAATCAGGGGTGTAGAAGTTCCCCAAATACTTTCAAAGCTGAAGCTGAGAATCACCACTTAAGAAGGAAATAGGACATAGAGAAATACACAGAGCACCCCATTTTGGGGGCCCTGAGTCAGTGTCCCTAAGATTAGAAAGCATGGGGAATCACCACCCCACCCTGTCTGAGAACCAGGGCCACCTTTGGGAGCCAGGAGGGGCTTGGAAGGCTTGGGGAGACACAAGTGACCCTGTCTCCAGCCCATGCAAGCTATTGGCAGTGGCCCTGTCTCCAGCCCCTGCAAGCTATTGACAGATTCCAACCAGGATGGGCAGGGTGGCATCCACCAGGCTACAGTCACAACTTCGGTGGGGCTACCTGGGTTGTGTTTTATACCAACTTGCTAAGCTATATGTTTATGTCTTAAGCACTTTTGTATTTGTTTATTTCACACACACACACAAAAAAAGTTTAGCTTGAAAGTTTTTTATCCACTATCTTACAATGAAGTAGAAGGAAATAAACATTGTATTGAGCCCAGTCAGTCTTCCCGAGAGCTGGTTTCCAGGTCCCCAGGACTTGGCCCCAGTGTGAAGCAGAGCTGTTCAAAGTTCAGATGACCACAGCATCCTTGGATTCTGGGATGGGCAGGCACTGTCCCCAGGGCAGCCAGAGCCAAGAACAGCCCCTGAGGAGATCTCAGGCTGCTGTGTGCACCATAGACAACAGCGCTCCATGAACACCAGGCCCAGGCAGGGAGCCTGGACCCTGAGTTTCAGCTCCGGGAGTAGCAGCCTGCACACAGCTGATACACAGCCAGTTGTGGGAGGAAATCAAGTTCATTTTTATCAGTGTCTTACACTTGAAGAAAGCAGAACTGTCCGTGCAACAGTTTGGGGACTGTCTGGGGAGGAAGGAGTGTCTGGAGAAGTCATGGTTTGGGAACTGTCCTGGCCCCTCTCCACCTCTGCAGCTAGTAACTGACTCGTGATACCCCTGCAAGTGATTTCCAGTGAAGCTTCTGGGCCAAGGTACCAGGCCTCTCAAATGGTCTTTCCATTTGTGTCACGTTTTCACCGATGTTGCCATAGATTCCAGGTACAGCCTGTGTTTTTGGATTATAACCACACAGCAGCCTTTGCGGGATGCATGCATGTCCACCCCATGGACATGCAATGATGTTTGTGGATGTGTAGTTCAGTCTTTTTAATGGAAACAAATTCAAATTGCCTTAAATATCTTTGTGTTGTGTCTTCACATGGCCAACAGTGAGGACAGGAAGCAGGCTCTTGGGTGTCTCCCTGTAAAGGCTCTAACCTCATTCATAAGGGCCCCACCTTCTCCTCCAAATACCATCACTCTAGGGGTAGGATTTCTACATATGAATGGGGTGGGTAACAAGTAATCAGTCCACAGAAAAAGTTGTTTCTACCTGTTTGATTCTGGGCAACTTGCAACTAAGTGAGACCCTGTCTCAAAACCAGAAATACAAATAAAAAGGCTGGGGATGTGGCTCAGTGCGAGGCCCTGGGTTTGATCCCCAGTACCACAAAAACAAACAAAAAGCTGCTGGTAGGGGCTGGGGTGCAGCTCGGGGTGCAGTCCAGGCTCGGCATGTGTGAGGCGCTGGGTTCCATTCCCAGCACCCAGGGGAAACAAGCTCCAACTGGTATTCAAAGTCAGAAATGACGTGGTCGTGTGGCTTAATCCTGTTATGCTGCAAACTTCCCAAACAAGATGAAGGGAACAAACTACATTTCAGATTAGAAGTCACACAAATTCATGTCGCACAATTCCTATCAAAAAGAAACTGCCACCTCCATGAGAGCTCCTCTTGGTCCAGCCGTAGACTGTTTCCTCTATCCAAGATAACCAACTTGTAGAGTTCCTCTAAATTCAATAAGATCCCTTAAAATAAATAAATACACACACACACACACACACACACACACAAGAGCCAGGCATGGTGATGAACACCTAGCCTGAAATCCCAGCACTCTGGAAGGCTGAAGAGTTCAAGCCTAGCCTCAGCAATATAGCGAGTTCACCTTGTCTCAGAATAAAAACAAAGAAAAAAAAGGGCTGAGGGTGGAGCTCAGTATGAAGTCTCTGGATTCAATCTCCAGTGCCCAAAAGCAAAACAAAACAAACAAAAACCTAGGCTGTCAGTGTCTCTCCAAAGCTCCCCCAAGAATGGCCCACACATGTGGCTGAGCCCAAGGCTGAGTGCAGGCCCTGGGGTCAGAATCAATCCAGCCAAATCCAGTCTCGTGGGAAGTGGAGAGAGACTACAGGTTGGGTGGTGGGACCTACAGCCACCTCGGGCCTTCCCTGCACCCCAAGCTCTACCTGAGAGTCTGCCATTGTCCTCTGAGGTGGGGCATTGTGAAGGTGGGGACACAGCTCTCAGGACCCCCATGCTCAGCTGACCCCTCCATGTTCCAGCACAGAAAGGGAAATCACAGCAGCTTCTGTGAACTGGGAATGCATAGGCACCGCCATCAACTCGTCATCTCCTAACTCACCTTGAGAGCTGTGTGCAGCTAGGTCATAGGTCATGGAAAATGGCCGTGATTTTTCTGCACCATTTTATTTCAGATGCTATAGGGACACGCTCCCCTTGGGACTTAGTCATCCCAAGAAGCTGTGTCTCCCTTTAGGCTGATGACAGAGCTTGTTCTTAAAACACTGGGTCTGATGAATGTGGTGTCACCATGTGTCATCACAAATGTCACCCTAAGCTGGCCTGCAAGGGGCTGCACTTTCAGGCTAACCATCCCTGATGCCTCTGATCCTCCTCTCCGTGTGGCACCTGTGCCATCACTGTAGCTGCCTGCCCTTCTCTCTGCATCTCAGGGCCACCAACTTGGTCCCTCTCCGGACATTCTAACTAGGACAGAAAACCAACAGCAAGGAAGATGTCCAGGCAGGGCTCAGCCATGCAGCTGCATTCTGGGACAGGCCTCCCTGTGGCAGCCACATCTTGTCCCCTCACCTATGGTGTCTGTGGGCTTCTCAGGGGCCCTGTCAGTGTCATGTGGCCAGGCCTGAACCTGTCACCAAGGCTGAGGACTGGGATACAGGAAACAACTGACCTTCCAGCCAGGGTAGGGGCACTGACAAAGTAGGAGCCAGGACGGCCCTCACAGAAACCAGGGCCTTTGCCAGCAGAAAGGTGAGCAGGACAGCAGCCTGGAGGGTCACCAGTCTGAGAGGTGTGCAGTGGGGCTGCTGCCAGTGAGCTGCTGTCCCTGTGTTCAGTTTCCCTCACATGAACACTGGGGTTCCCGCACCCCACCTCTATGCCCATCCAGCTCATGGCCCAAGGGAACAAGAGGATACCCCTGAGAACAGGCCTCCCAGCTCCTGCCCACTGGGCAGCTGGGGTGCAGGCTCCTGGCACCAGCTCAGTGGCCTCTTCCTCTAAGGGCCCCACCCTGCCCTGGGGCAGGCCCACAGCTTCCCACACCCAGAGAGCTGCATGAGGTGGCTGTGTGTAACCTCTCCAGCCCAACAGGACTATGGGTGGTGATGGACATTCATGCTATGCTGTCCAAAGGGCCACTGTGGCTACTGGACATTTGAGATGAGGCTGCAATGACTGAGGACCTGGATTCTTATGCAGTGTCCCTGAGCTTGTTGCCTGAGTGCCACCCATAGTTGGGCACTGGATGAGGCGTCACAGGAGGCAGGTTCATGTGTCAGGGAGGTGAGACGCATGGCTGCTAGTGTGTGTCCTCGGTGAGAACACAGGCTTTGTTAGTGCCACTTTCTGAAGGGACAGACCTGCTGCCCATCCCGGTGCTATGCTTAGAATAAGTGCAGTGGAAAGAACAGCCCAAGGCCAAGGGTGCAGCTCAGGGGTAAATGCTTGCCCAGCGTGGGCCTGGCCGAGGATCAGTGCCCAGCATCAGGGGGAAAAATAAAAAGCATCCACCAAAGTATGACCCTAGATGGAGAATGAACAAAATAAAGCTTTATTTGAACAACCTTGTGGACCACTAGAGAGCCAGAGACCCAAGTCATTTCATAACAGCGCCATGGCTCTTCTGTGGCCCAGTGCGTGGCTCAACATCACCAGTGGTAACGAGCACTGTTGCTCAGTGTTGTGCGTACTGCAGCCTCTGCTACCGTGAGTCTCCTCGCGCTCACCCAATTGCCCAGAGCTACCACAGCAAGGCCCTGGCAGGTATGGGGCACCCAGACCCCATGAACACCCAAACGGGGTGCACAGGGGCTCAGCCTCCACCTGCCCCATGCTCTCAGTCTTGACTCTCAATGAGCACTGAGTGACCTGACCCACATCACATTGTGATCTTTGGGACTTAAGGCACATTGAAAAGGGGGACCCCGGAACAGGGTGCATATCTTACACTGGGGCCTCTGGCTCTTCCGGACCCCAGAACAGGAGCCCAGTTCAGACCAAGCTGCCCTGACATTCACCTGAGTTTTCCCTGACTTTCTCCCGAGAGGCATCAAGCAGAAAGCAAATCCTGCCAGGTCACAGCTCAAAGGAACAAATCCACCCAGAATAGCTTCAGAGCTCGGGGGTCAGGTATCATTCATTCTGAGATGACACAGACCAAGGTCAGGAAGGTCAGACATGGGACACGGGCACAAAGTTCTCAGGACAGCAGACAGACAGGGGCACAGACATCTGACCAGATTTCCAGATTTGCTAACAGGTGCTGGAGAGCGGGCCCTTCTCACTGATGTAGGCAGAGATTTCCCTGACTCTGCTATAGTACGTGTGTGTGTGTGTGTGTGTGTGTGTACCCTCACCTCAGACAAAAGCCTCAGCTTTTGTCTCTGGAAACCTCTGAAGAAATGGGGTTGCCCCAGCTCTGGGCTGCAGATGCTGCTGAAGTCCAGGCCTGGAAACCGAGCCCAGGCAAGCAGCACAGAAACTACCGTGTGTGTTGGCACCCTGGCAGGTCAGACTCCGGGCCCCAGGAAGGAAGAGAGGCTCCAGGCTGGCTTCATTCACACATTGAGGGTGTGGATTCTGGGCTGGGATGTCCTGGGAGGCAGGTGAGGCCTGGGCTCACTGGGATGAGGTCTGAGCTTGGGTGGAGGCCGCATCCTACTTGGTGGCTGCCCGCCTCTCTTTGTGCATGTGGAAGGCACTCAGGATTTCCTGGATGACGCTGGGGTCCTCCAGGGTGGTGGTGTCCCCCAGGTCCTGGGCTCCACTTGTGATGATCTTCCTCAGGAGCCGCCGCATGACTTTCCCAGAGCGGGTTTTGGGAAGACGCTTCACCACCTGGTGAGACAGTGCAGCATTAGCACGGTGCCCTGGGGTGAGGGCCATGCTCAGGCTGACACCCGGAGGTCTCTGGTTTACCCTCCCACCTCCTGGGCCTGAAGCTGAGACCCACCAGAAGGCAGGAGCAACTGTGGGGCAGGTCAGCCACATCCCCTGCCAGGCAGTGCTGCGCTGACACCTCAGTGATGTCACCACTCGCATGTGGGCTCCAGGACAGCAGAACCAACCTCTACCCTCTCCCATGCTGTGACTTCAATTTTTGCCTTGCATGAGAGCTGAGAGCAACTTCACAGAAACAAGTCTGGAAGTTTAATACTTAGCATTTTCAAGCAGCCACACCCCATCTGGTGCCACTCAGTGGTGGCAGGTTAGGAGCTGTCTGGGGATGTGGCCCAGCACCTCGCAGACATTTAACAGTGACTCTGTTTCTGGGACACAGTCCAGTTCACCCGCCAGCTCCAGGTGCCAGGCCAGCCATGACAACACCAACTGACGCTGGGACCCCTGCCCCAAGCTACAGCACCTGGGAACTGCTCAGGGTGCCAAGGATCCGGGAAAGGAGGCACTAGGGCCCCGGTAGCCACACTCTGCCCAGGGCCAATGGACCCTCCCCTTGCTGGCACCAGGAAATGTGTTTAGAGGCCACATGGGGGGAGAACTCTGATATTTTCCACACCTCTCTATTAAAATCTACTTTAATTCAGGTGGGGACTAACTCAGTGGCAGAACGTGTGGCTGGCACGTGCAAGGCCCTGTGTGCAGCTCTGCTCTGGTGTGGACCCGGGAGTCCCCCAAAGCCCACATATTGAGGTGAGGTGCTGAGCCCGTGGATCCTGGGATGTGATGGCCTTTGGGAGTTGGATCCTCCCTCCCCTCTGCCTCCCAGCCCCAAACAATGGAACCCACCAACCTCCCACTGGAACTCTGGCACTGGGAGCTACAGCAAGCTTTTCTCCCTTCTAAACTGTCTGTTATTTTGTCATAGCAATGAGAAGCTAACACAGAACCACAAAAGGAAAATAAAATCCCTAATTCTCTTCAGCACCAAGTCCTGGACCCGTATCCAGCAACCACAGGCCAGAGCCTCACCCACCCTCGGGTAACCTACCAGATCACCTGTGTTTGTTATTTTGTTTTTTGGCACAGAGGACTAAACCTGGGCCTCATGCTGAGTTACAACAGCCCCAAAACCTTTTCAAATCCTGAGACAGGGTCTCTCTAAGTTGTCCAGGATAGGCTCAAACTCTTGATCTTTCTGCCTCAGCCTCATAAGTAGCTGAGATCATAGGCTCGAGCCACCAGGGTGATGTGCTCGTCAGAAACTATCATCACTGACACCTGTAGGATTTGCAAAAGGGAATTAATGAGAGCATCACTGGCCCCCACCAGGCATCCACTCACCAGGATCTGGTCAGGCACGGCATATTTGGCAATCTTGGTGGCCACCGCCGACTTGAGCTCATTCACCACCACATCCACATCACCAGCCTCATCCTTCAATACGATGAAGGCAAACGCGGCTGGAAGAAAAGCAGAGGTTTGGGAGTACCACAGCGATATCTGTGCAGCCAGGTACTGGGTGCCACCTGCTACCTGTGCCAAGGGTTTGTCTTGCTGTGTTGCCCAGGTCCTGGGGTCAAGCAATCCTCCTTCCTCAGCCTCCCAAGTAGCTGGGACCACAGGCATGTGCTGCCACGCCTGGCTCCAAGGGACCTCTAAACCCTGCGTTGGTGACACCGTGGCAGCTTCTCTCTTTCGCCTCAGCCCTTACAGTGCATTTCTGCCACAGCAGAGCCGCAGCAGTTCCTATAGCTCCATGGGTGTGCTGGCCGGGCAGCCACGCATGGCTAGGAGCTTAGCACTGCAGCAGGTGCTGACGGCCACTGTGACCCAGCTCAAGTGACTTACGATGGTCCCTCCGCTGTGACAGCGCCTGTGATGGGGCTGACAGGACACACAAGACAGTGCAGACGTGGTGGGCGTGTTCTCAACCCCTAGGCCACTGGAGTTCAGATTAATCCGAAAACGCTCCCCTTGGCTGCTCCTGCTGTGTCTCAGCACTGTCACAGCAGTGTTAGGCAACTCTGGGTGGCCCCAGTTGGCACAACCATCCACTTCATCTGTCAACATCCTGGTGGCTCCGAAAGAGCTGGGCCTGGAGCCCACAGTCGCCCTGGACCTGACATCCCATCCTCCATGTGAGTCCCTGAGGTCCCCACATCACATCCCTGCTGTCACAGTGCTCCTGTGACGCCCACACCAACCCCGCTTCCTCATCCTCCACACCTCTCAGCCGTGTGCGAGGTTCCCTCACCAAGTTGACTGCTGTCCGGGTCTGTCCCTCCCGCCTCCGTGCCTCCTCCCAGCACAGTGGCCATGAAGGCAGAGGCCCTGTCTCACTCTCCACTGTGTCCCCAGCAGAAGGACCAGGCCTGAGCACAGCAGGAGCCCCTGCTGACGACCACCAGGGCGATTGTGCCTGCATGGCTGGTCTGCAGCAGCCTCAGCTTCTGCCTGAAAGGCTCCCATCTCCACCCAGCAAACTCCAACTTATCCCTCAAGACCCAGTCCAGCTTTGACGCCCTGTAGAGGCTTTCCTGACCCTGACCGAGTCTGGCTGTGGCTCTTGCCCTGTGGGGATGGGCATCACACCCACCCCCAGGCTGTGAAACCTCTGAAGGAAAGAACACAGTGCCCCTTGTCCTGGGGCTGAGGCGGGCTGGAGTGGCCTGGACTGTGGAGTCCAGAGCCAGAGATGAAGGGAGGAGCCACTTGGATGGAGGTGGGAGGCTGAGGCCAGAGGGATGAAAACCCAGGCAGGCTCAGGGGGTGGAGTCCGAAGCAATCCCAACGTGGGGCTCCCCTCCCACAGATGAGGTGCCAGCCTGAGGGAGAGGACAAATTCGCAAGGCATGCAGACGGAACTGGTACACAAATTAAAAGCAAACAGATGCTCCAGTACATGAGAAACAGCAGGAAATCCCCACTGTTGGTAGGTGACCGAACCAGGCCTGCTCAGGACAGGAGAGCTGCCCCAGCTGCTGCCAGGTGCCGGCAGCCTGGGATGCTCACCCAGGGACTCTGCCCTGTGCCCCAAGCCGCAGCAGCAGACACAGCACCCATCGCAGCCCTTCATGTGAGTCCACCCTCCAGGCGGCCTCCCTCGGTCCTGTGCTCTCCTCCTGGGGTTCACCCAGGGGAAATGTGGGGACAATGCCAGGTTGAGGCCCTCTGTGCAGCCCCACAGCCCTCTGTGGGCCCCAGTACCCAAGCAGCCAGCACAGCTCAGCTTTGATTTACAAAGGCCCAGACCTGCGACACCCAGGCAGCCCCGGCCACAGTGTGAAATGCAGGCCTTGCCAGCGTGGGGCCCACAGGTGGGACACGGGTCACACTGACAGGCTGGGCAACTGTTCCTGCCTCTGTCCCCGTTCTGACTATGCCTGGACAAGGACTCTGCTGGGGCGGCCCTATAGCCTCCATCACAAAGCCACAGCAGCCCTCATCCCCACAGCTGTTTCACAGCCATGGAAAATGCTGTTTCTGAAGTGCTTGCACAGATTTTAAATTTTACAGTGGGTCAATTTAAAGAAAGTATCTGAGGGACTAGGGTGTTCAGGGTAGTAAGACCTACACTCAGAATGTGCAAAGCACCAAAATGAAATAAAATATAGAAAGCATCTGAATAAATATAGCACAGGGGTACACAACATGACAGGCAGGCGGGGTGATGTTTGGGACAAGCTATGACCCAATGAGCCGCTAACAGGAAGAGCGAGAAATCTCTATCTCAGGCCACAAGGCAGGAAGACGTGGTCAGTGTGGCCAGCAGTGACCTGGCACGGGGTCAGTGTGCCCAGAGGTGAAATGGAGCAGGCTTGGTGTTCCCAGCAGTGACCTGGCACAGGATCAGTGTGCCCAGCAAAGACCTGGCATGGGGCTGGTGTGCCCAGTGGTGACTGAGCACAGGGTCATAGCAGGCCAAGTGGCTTACAACACTCAGGCACTCCTGCCCGTGTGCAGGCCCTGGGGACTTGGGCCTCGTCAGCTCTGGAACCAAGTGTGTCCTGGGAGAGGAAGCTGTTCCACTCATTCTGTGTCCCCAGAAGGTGGCCATGCCAGTGGGAACACAGCCAGGCTTCTCCCCAGTCCAGGTGCAGCCAAAGCCTGTGCCAGGCTCTGCCCTGCATCCCACCAGCCGCTGTGGACACAGAGCTGGCAGGGCAGAGGGGAGGGCTATGTGGCTGGATGGCTCAGGAACACTCCATGGCAAGGTGTAGACAATGCCCAGCCAAGGGCCAGAGCCACAGGATGAACTTCCCAAGCTCAGGTAAGGCCAACTGGGCCATGGCTCCGGTTGGGGAGTGTCCTTAGGCCAATGTGGCCGGGGCCTTTCAGAACCCCAACCTGCCCACTGCATGTCATTGGCTTTCTCACCCAAAACCTCTGCTTGGGAGAGAAGGGGAGCATCAGCTCTGCCCTGCAGACCTAGTCACCAGTGCTCCACCCCACTCTGTTTAGGGGGCACCCATGACAGGCACAAGGTGGGACATCAGTGAGGCTGCTCAAGGGGCCACTCACCTTCTCCTTTGATGTCATGGGGGTAGCCAATAACAGCAGTCTCCGGCACGGCAGGGTGGTCAGCCTGTACCACAGAGAACAGGGCAAAGTGTGGTGAGCCCCATGGCCTGGAGGTGGCTCAGGTCACGTTCCCACCCCACTCAGAGGCCAACAGCATCGTGGTAGTACCAGGGCAAAGGAGAGGCTGGGCCATACTCACCATGGCATCCTCGATCTCTGCGGTGCCCAGGCGGTGGCCACTGATGTTGATGACATCATCCATGCGCCCTGTGATCTGGTAGTAGCCATCCTGGGTGCGGTGAGCCCCGTCTCCAGTGAAGTAGTAGCCTGCAGCCCAGCAGAGGATCCGCTCAGGAGCCCTGAACTCCAGCCCTCTGTGATGGGGCCCCATCCTGGTCACAGGCCACAGGCCTAGGCTGCCATCCTGGCCTGCTGGCCCTCCTCACAGTCTCCCTGTGGCCCCAGCCAAACCTCTCGAGCAGGCAGCTGGCGACGTCCAACTGCTGACTCGGGGAGGAGGGCAGAATGGGCACATCTGAGGAAGCCCAACTGGGCTCAGTACAGGCTTGAGACTAGAAGCCATCAGTTCCAACAAGACAAGGTGGCATTCACATAACTTCCAGCCCAAAAGCACAAGAACAACTGGGAAAGCACAGACATAAGCTTTGGGAAAGCCCCTACTATGGCCAGTGTCCACAGTGTTTTTTCCATTCTCCTCTGCTAAGAGCTAATGGGGCCACCCCAGCCCGGCATTTACCAACCTCACACTCACGACCCTGGCCCGCAGAGGCCCGAGGTTGGGCTGACTCCACAGTACCTGAGCCTCCATGTGCCTGTCCTTCACCCCCATGCCATGCTGCCCACCACTGCCATTCCTGTGGACGTTTTAGCAGAACACAGGCTCGGCACAAGGGTCACCCCAGCCACTCACCTGGGTAGGCCCTGAAGTAGGAATCTACAAATCTCTGGTGGTCGCCATAGATAGTCCGAGCCATGCCTGGCCAGGCCTGGGCAATGCACAGGGCCCCAGAGACATCGTCACCCTCCACCACGTTGCCCTGCAGACCGGGAAGACAGGATGAGAGATTTAGACGTGAGAACCGACCATCAGCATCATCTTTCTCACTGCTCAACTGAGGCCGAAAGATGACAATCGGGTGCAGAAGGAGCTGCCCAGAGCCTTCCTCCCAAGAGCCTGGGGCTAGGCCCCACAGCGATGTCATCAAGACAGCACCCTGAGAGAAGCCTGGGAAGCAGGCACCAGTGTGTGGTGAGGGACAGCAGGGGACTGGCCTGTGCAGGGCCTCATGCACCTTCTCGTCCATGAGAGTGGGCAGGATGCCGAAAAAGGGCCTCATGGCCATGCCAGGGAGGATTTCAGCCCCTTCCTCTGAGGGCCGGGGTGCAATGCAGATGCCACCAGTCTCTGTAAGAGGGGAAAGAAAATGCTGGTTTGCTGGGAGCCCAGATTGCATCCCCAAAGGGCACTGGATGCCCACTGTGCTGGTCAGAGTAGAGATGGGGAAGGGTCCCAGTGACACCAGGACCTCTGTCGGGGTAAACATGGCTCAGGCCCCTCAGTGTGGACACAATGGGGTGCTCAGGTGGGTGCAGCCCTGGGACCCACCCTGTGGCTGGGTGCCACATCTTTGGGACCATGCTGTGGCCAGGTGCCATGTTCCAGGCCCTGTCCTACAGTGGGCTGCCTGCTCCTGCCTCTGCCCCATGCCACCCTCCAGATTTGGCCCCCGCCTTCTGAACCAAGAAGAGCAGACAGAGCCTCCTGCTTGCACAGGAAGATGGAGGAGGACTAGCCTAGCCAGTGCACACTTGCACCCATCAGGCCTGGCCTCACACTGCTCTGGCACCGCCTCTGTGGCCTGGATGGAGAGGAGGAGTTCAAGGTCCCTACCCAGTCAGACAGGACCACTGTGGCAGCTCAGAAGGCTGTGTGATTGTGTCTGCGGTGGGCTCTTGCCCTGCACATCCAGAGAGTCAGACATTTGAGAGAGGAGGGGACAAACTGAAACAGAGTGCCACAGAAAGCATCCTCTCCTGCTAACCCCAACATGGACTTGAGGCTCTGGGGTGACAGGTCCACCCCCACTACACAGCTGTGCTCAGTGGGCTCCATGCCAGCACCCCAACAACAAGGAAGGGGGCTACAAGGAGAAGGGGACCCTGTGTCCTCACCACGCCAGGCCGGAGCACAATCTGTGGCAGCACATTCCACGCATACCAGGCCTAGGGGCCCCTATGTCACAGGCAGGGAAACTGAGGCTCTGAGAAGTCCTCATTAGAGTGGAACAGCTGCTAAGCCCAGCCAGGCTGCATCATGGGTGGTGCAGTGGACTCTGCCACCCTGGCTCCAAGAGCCCCAGCCCCAGCCTAGATCCCCAGACCCAATGCCCAGAGGAAACAATCCCAGGAGTCCAATGCCTGCTGGGGACGCTCACCTGTCTGCCACCAGGTGTCCACCAGCGTGCACCTGCCATCCCCCACCACCTTGTGCAGCCACTCCCAGGCCTCATTATTGATGGGCTCACCCACTGAAAGGACACAGAGAGCGAGAGATTAGCGCCACCCAGAGGGTGGGGGCCATGGGGCAGCTGCTGGGGAATGGCTCTGAAGTTTCTCCAAATGTCATCAGAGAAGACCTGGAGAGACTGAATCCGTCACACTTACCAGAGAAACACAAGCAGCTGTTACAGGGTCCAAAGGCAAAAAGAGTGCAAGAATGTGGGAAACAGTGTCACACACACACCATGTCATTCAGGGGAGGCAATCAGGACATTTCTCCTAATACTTAGGAGTGCGCATGAGCAACACAACTACCTGACAATAGTTGGGGGCAAAGTCTACTATCGCTAAACTCATGTTTACTCTGTTACCCCAAAATTTGACTCTGGACAAGTGCTCCAGAGAATGAAGCACAGCCAGACACCATATTAAGCACACAAGATGGCCCTGCAGCCCTGTCCACCACAGGCAGAAGTAAGTCACAGACTCCCTATGCGAACATATAGTTGGTGATGGCAGAGCCTGTACCGGACACCACAAAGCATGAGGGCATGCATTGCTATACCCACACCCATGCAGCCTTACGACCATCTGCCCACCAACCCACATGAGGCCCAGGAGGATCCCTGACCTAACTACTCATGTCCACCTGACACACCTACCCCTCCAGCTGCCCCCCCCCCACTGAGCCCACAGCCCCTTACTCCACCTCAGTGTGCTCGCTTACCCGAGCCCAGGGTGCGCAGGGATGAGCGGTCATACTTCTTCACCCAGACATCCCCGAGCTTCAAGAGCAGCCGGATGGCAGTTGGGGCGCCATAGAACTGATTGACCCTCAGCCTCTGCACTGTCTCCCAGTACCGACCTGCAGGACGCCAAAACCAGTCAGCAGGATGAGCCAGACACAGGTGTGTGCAGATGTCTGCACGTGGTCACCAAGACGGGCCCAAGTCCTCTGGGAAGGGTTGATGCATCTTCCCCATGTGCTGCACACGCCTCACAGCCGAGCCCCGTGCCCAACAAGACACCTGGCCCTGGAACCCTGCCTACCCCACCGCTCCCTGAGGGACCTGAATATGAACACACCTAAGCCACAGCCCTGCCCATGCCCTCTCCTGACTCCATGACTCCCTACTTAAAGAGGGGATCCAGGCCATGCACAGAGCTGGGCAGCCACGGAGTCTGTGGACCTGGACTTGAGGAAGGACTAGGTTGACCAGTGAGGTAGCCGCAGAGACAGGAGGGACTGGGCTAAGAGGTCCTAGGGCAGGCAGTTTAAGGTAGAGGGACAGGAACCTGGAAGGGTGGCGTGAGATATGGTGTTGCCTGGCTCCTTGTTAGATAGCAATGCCTGAGCGCCCTGCAGACAGCTTCCAGCTCCCATCTACATGCAGGGTCAAGGCTAGCAGTTCTGCTGTCCCCTTGGCATCTGGTCCACAGGACCACAAGACACACATCTCTCCTGCATCTGGCCCTGCCACCCAGCACAGGCCCCAGATGGGTCCTTACCAGCATTGGGGTAAACTGGGGTACTCTCAAATAGGACACTGGTGGCACCATTGCAGAGGGGTCCATATACCACGTAGCTGTGCCCCGTGATCCAGCCAATGTCTGCCACACAGCCGAAGACGTCACCTGGCTGATAGTCAAACACAAGCTGTGGACACAGGGGGGACCATTAGGTGGCGTTCTTCCATCATCACCACATTCCCACATGTCATTGAGACAAGGTGGAGCTTGCCCAATGGCCTGAAACTGAGAGGCAGCCACTGACAGCCACCAGCAGCTGGTGACTGGATGTCGCAGAGGCTGCACACAGGGCATGGCAGGGAAAGATGATTACTGTACACATGGCAGCAGGGGACCCTTGCAGATGTGCATGGGTGAAAGTAGCCAGGTGTAAGAGTGCTGCCACGCTCATAGCAGACATGCACAGCCAGACAATGCTGAGCCATGGGATGAGGGTGGCCCTGGGGACTGCAGTGAGAGGCTTGAGGGGCTCTCTGAAGCCCAAGCTGTCCCTGTCTGGAAGCAGGCATGCAGCAGGAACTTCGTCTAGCTCCTGCATAGCTGTCAACATTCCACTTGTTGACTAGAGTTTGGTGTTTGCTCAAATGACTCACTGAGCCACACATGTGGCTTGGGTGGTTTTCTGTATGTGTTCTAAAAAGACCACTTTTCATTCTTGGTGAGTTGTCCCCAGGGTCCTGCCACTACAGACCAGCGGTCAGTGCAACCTGGAGTTTGCGGGCAGCTCAGTGGGGCTGTGAGTGGCCAGGCCCCTGAGGAGCTGTGTGTCCATGTGGAAGAGTAAAGTTGTGTTTGCTGTGTCTGCACAGCATGGAGCCAAAGGGATTATGAATTCAACTTGGACCCATGCTGCCAAGCCTGTAGTTCCTGGAGGGAGACCAGATGCCTAGGGCCAGTCACTTCCCAGACACCCACAGCCAGGCAGCTCCTTGAGCCACAGTGCACACCTCAACATCCTTCAGAGTCAATAGCCTTTTCCCTAACAGCGCAAATCCCCTCGTCATGAGTATGCATGGACAGACATACACATAAACACATGAGTACATATGCGTTGATAAATATATGCACACACAGGCACACACATAGATGGCAAACACGCACACAAACATCCTTATGCACAAGCACACACATTAGAACCCCAGTGATAACCTCAGGCACTGTGACAGTTCATCCTGACTGTCAACTTGCTTGGGGACAGAAAGAGCACACCCCTGGGCATGTCAGGGTGGGTCCCAGAGGTGTGACCCCAGGGACCATGTCTAAGTCCCTGGCCCTTCCTCTCTGGCTCTTCCCCTGTGTTCTGCCCACAGCTGCCATGAAGTGAGCAGCTCTGCCCCACTATCCACAATGCTCTGGCCTTAGCATCAGCCCACTGGCCCTTCTGACACTAGGAGCCCAGATAGCCTCTCCTCCTTCCAGTTGCCAGTGGCAGCAAGAACATATTCGTCCAAGGATGGGCACAACTGTCACCTGAGCTCAGGGTGGCCTGGCTGTGAGGACTGTCACTCCAACTTACAGCTGAGAACACAGGCATAGGCAGCTGTAGCAGCTGAACCAGCTACACCAGCCACAGCAGGGCAGAGCCCAGAGCACACGCTGTACCCAAACAATGCTGCTCTCACATGTCACTGAGCGGGTGGGTCACATGGCTGCCTGTAATCCGATGGGTATCCCAGGCTCCTCAAACCCCAAGCCTGAGTGTTGTGCCCAGCACAGAGCAGCCCCTCAGTACTAATAAGCAAAAAGATGCACACTTCCCTCTCCACAGC
Organism: Heterocephalus glaber; assembly: GCF_000247695.1. The sequence continues at coordinate 419,773 of NW_004624939.1, read as the reverse complement.
TATTCATGCTCAGTCTCATCCACAGGAGCCTGACGGTGCCTACTCCTGATCCCCTAAAAATCTCCAAGTATGGAAGAGAAATTCAAAAGATGCCATCCTGTCCCCACAGCCTCACATCTCTTGGTCATGTCAACAATGTCCTGGAAACACTCTGAACACACAAGGATGAAGTCTCAGCCTGCTTACAGCTCCCTGGTGTATATTTTATGTAAATAATGGAAACAGATCCAGTCTGCAACTCTCTTGGCATTCAGTCCCAGTGGCTACTTTCCAAGTGTCTTGTACAATCTGCCCATCTTTGCAGCATCCCACCACCAACTGGAGGAGGAGGTGGTCAGCTGAGAAAATCAGGGTTGAGAAAGCTCTGTGCTTTTTAGGGTTGTGACCTCTGTGAGGTCAGCCAGAAGTGAGTGGCAATGACGTCACCACGGGGCTCTGTGCTCAGCCTAATGCATGGTCTGCTCCGCAGTCCTGCAAGGCGTCTGTCTATCCTCTCACCATCAGTGTCCTCACTGCTGGCCCTGAAGTGTGTCTGTCTGTCTGCCTCTCCCTTGGGTGTCCTCCACGCTGTCCCTGTGTAGCATCCATCTGTCCACCTCACTGTCAGTATCCTCAGGGGTGGACTTCATGCTGTGCCCATGCAGATGCCAGGTGCCAGTCCCAGTATCTGCTTCCCCTTTCCCCATGAACCTTTTGTGTCCTGTCCCAGGGATCACCTCCCATGTGACCCACATAGGTCAATCAGCATTTCAGTCCCACTTTAACCACTGCCCACGGTGACCAAGTCAGAACTGGACCTGGGACCCCAATCCAGCCAGGACTCTGCTGGGACCACTAAGGCCCTCTCTGCTCTGGGTGAGCCCAGCTGAGGGATAGAAGCCTGATGAGGTACTTTGTCTGTATGGTGGAAGGTGGCCATGACAGGGACAGGGGCCACCAGCCAGGATGGCATCCGTGCCCCACCCACATGGCCTGGGCTTGCAGGCCACTTGAGCCTGTCAGTTCTTTTTGTTGCTGTCATCAGTAGGCACTGAGGTGGGCTGCAGCAGAATCCAACCCACAGATGGTACCTTGAAACTCAAGCCCACCTGGGAAGTACCAGGTAGTACCCAAGGTTGCCAAAGACGCCCCTTAAAACCAAAACCCCACAGGGCCAGGGATTTAGCTCAGTGGTGCCGTTGTCTGCTCACAAGTGTAAGGTCCCAAGTTCAATCCCTGATACCATAAAAACAAACAAACAAAAAACACAACCCCACACGTTTACATGAATGCTGATTTGCAGATGCATTTATTGGAATAAAAGCCAGGCTCTGTCATTTGCTTTTATATGCCAAGAAGGTTACCCTCTGTAATGTAATTTCTACACACTAAATGTAAGTTCATTTATAATGCTGTCTTTTTAAATTTTACTTTTAAAATGAGTAGGGGCTGGGCCTGGGATTTAGCTCAGTGGTTTCACCACCTGCTGCACAAGCACAAGGACCCAAGTTCGATCCCTGGTACCAAAAATAAAAATAAAAATAAAAAATAAAATGAGTAGGGGCTAGGGTCCACAAATCTTTTAGGGGTCTACAAAAATGTTTTCTTTTAAAAACAGAAGAAAAAAGTGAACCTTTAAGTGAGAATGTCTGAATTTTCATGAGCATCTGTATTTACCTTTATCTCATTCCAGTTTTTAGATTCTTTTCTCCCTCATGGGTGGGGTTCAAATACAGGGCCTCCCACACATGAGGCACACTCTTTACCACTAAGCCACATTCCCAGCTTCATAAATTTCTGTTGTTGAGGTTCTTTCATTTGCAATACAATCCTAAGATACAGTTTTCGATACTTTATGGCATGAGGAATGCATAAAGACAGAAATGAGGGCAGCAGCAGCCTGGGGGTCAGAGCAACCAGGGCCCTGTCCCAAGGTGCGACCAGAGGACCCAGACTCCTCTCACACACACAGTCCCACCCTGCTACCGCAATGTCACATTTCACTTGTCCCTGTTTGTGAACATGGCATACCACACATAAACACCATACACCAAGCACGAGCCCTGCACCCCACCCCCACCCCACCCCCGCCAACCTTGTGTGTCAGGGCAGCATACAGCAGGTAGCCCGCCTGGGTGTGCACCAGTCCCTTGGGTGTCCCCGTACTCCCTGAGGTGTACAGCATAAAGAGCATGTCCTCGCTGCCCATACTTTCTGGGATGCACACAGGGGCCTCCTGTGCCATCTCCTGAAGGGGAGAAGCACAGAGAAGACTTAGCCTGGCCTCTGTGAGCAACCCCTGCCCCAGAGTGCACCTCCCTGGTTTCCCAGGATCAACTACAGCAGACACAGAATAAAAAGATGGATCTGGGCTGGGGGTGCAGCACAGTGGTAGAGTATGTGCTCAGCAGGAATGAGGCCCTGGGTTCCATCTCAGTGCCAAAAAGGAAAAGGGGAGGCGGGTACTACAGGGGAGCTCAGACTGAGAGCCACAACTGAACAAGCCCCAGACCCAGTGCACCTGAAAAAACTCCTCCTCCCCAAACCACATAAAGCGGGGTAAACCCACCTGCTCAAGAGGGACATCAAGCTCCCCCATGGGGACCTTGTTTTCTGTCCTGTGCGCCACCAGGACGTGCTGGACGGTCGGGCAGTTCTTCACAGCTTCGTCCACTATTTTCTTCAGCTCTACCACGCGCCCACCCCGGAGTCCTTGGTTGAAGGTAATGACCACCTTGCACCTGGCTATCAGAGACAACAGTGACGCATCTGATCAGTCTCCTCCCCACTTCACCCTCACAGCCTGATTGTGGCCACACATCCAGGCTTGACAGTGTGCTGGACAGCATCCAACCAGAGTAGAAGAACCAGAGACACAACTCTGCACCGAGAGCATGGCACAGCATGCAAGGCCTGGCCCTTTGAGGGTGAGTGAGGAAGGGTCTGAGACAAGGCACAGAAGCACCACTCTCCTCAAGGGTTGGAGCACGAGTCTCCCACCTCCAGCTGTCTCTTCCTCCTGACACAAGCATCTCCAGGCAGGCCACCCACAGCAATTGTGGTGACAGAGATGCTCCAGAGGCAGAGACCAAGCCCCAAGGCGTTCCCTGAGCCAGGCCCTGTCCAGGCTGACTTTCAGCTCACCTGCTTTTAGCTCACAGTCTGCAGAAAACAGAAGAGAGATGCCACCAGGGTGGGTGCCCAGGAGCAGCCTACATGCCCTCACCTTGAGGGGAAGCTCTGGGCCACATCTGCTCTTCAGTGACCCAGCCAGAAGAAGCGAGGACCAGGGCTGTGGTGAGGGACCCAACCTTCCACACCCAAGAGAGGGCGAGGCCAGTGCAGGGAGTGAGGGCCACACACCCTGGGCCTGACACCCACAGGCAAAAGAATCACTCTCGGCCCTGTACCCACCCAGGAGGACCCAGAAGGACCAAGGCTGTGGCGGTTATTAGCCTCTGAGGAAGACTCAGGAGCAAACAACAGGTATAGAACAGCCCAGCTGGTTCTCACCCATAGCCACAGTCCCGGGGTCCTCTAGTCAGTCTGAACCGGGGGCCTCTTCCAGAGCCATGAGTGGAGGTGCTCCTCAAGCAGTGACTCTGGAGAGATGTAGTATGAACACCCAACTCCTCAGCCACACCTGTGTCAGCCCAATCCACGGGTGCTACACATAGTGGGGCTCCCTGTTGACAAGGCTCTGGCCTCATTTCTCACTGCCGGAGGTTCCCAGAACCAACCCTCAGAGGCACCGCCTTCCTGGGACCTTGTCTGAGTCTGTTCTCATCTTCCGTCTGAAAGTTCTTTCAAGCCACATGCTTACACTCTTTATCTCTCCTAAGTGCCTCAGAGACATCACAGCCTTGAGGCCACCAGAGGATTCTCCGTACAGGGTTTGCAGATAGATGAGCTGGCAGGAACATCCAGGAGTTAGAGATCCTCTAGAGATCCTCTAGGCCAGTGGTGGCGAACCTAGGGCATGCATGCTGCAGCAGGCTCTTTGTATCATTCAAAGCTCAAAAAATGAAACTTGCCATCACTGATCTAGACCCACCTAGAGGCAGCCACCCTTGCCTGGGGCACCAAGATACCCCTAAGGTCCCTAGCCACACATATTTTCCCTTCAGGGCACAACAGCCACCCACTAGGGAAGTTGACCAGTCTGGGCAGGATGTAGGCAAACTGCCCACTGGTCCCTTTCATAGCCAGCTGATGGGGCTGGACAGAGAAGCACGGGACACAGGCGGGAGCCATGGGACATTGTCTGGTTGGACTCAACTGTCCCTCCTGGTTTGGAGTGGGCCTCTGCATCTGCATGGATTCTCTTTGCCCCCACAACAAATCACCACAAACTCCATGGCTCCTGACATCTGCTTTTAGCTCACAGTCTGCCCATCAGACAGGCTTGATGGGCACTCTGCTTAGTCTCCTGGGCCAAAGGTGGGTGTCAGCAGCCTGAGCTCCTGTCTGGAGGCTCTGAGGGAGAATCTGCCTCCCAGCACTGCTGCAGCTGGCAGATCTCTGCTCACAGAAGACTCCCATATTTCTGTGCCTTTCCCTGGTATCACCTATCATTTGTCTTTGTGGCTTTTTATTAACATCTAACTGCACCTAATCTCCATCACGATGGTCAGTCTCCCAGGAACAAGGACCAGGGGACTCCTGTCCCCTCCTCCCCTGCCCCTGTACTCACCATCATTGATCCTCCTAGCCAAGGACTCTGCACTGAATCCAGCAAAGACAACTGTGTGGACAGCTCCAATTCTGGCACAGGCCAGCATTGCTGCCACAGCCACTGGGGACACTGGCATGTAAATGGCCACACGGTCCCCTCTCTGGACTCCATACCTCTTCAGCGTGTTGGCCAGGCGGCATGTGGTCTCCAGCAGCTCCCTGCAGCACAGGGGAGAGAAACAGGTGGAGTAAGAGAATGCACAAAGACAAGCATGTGCCCAACCTTGCAGAGGGACAGTGGGCTCTGAACGCTTGTGACACGGCAAGTTCTTTTCCAGAAAGAAATGGTTTTGACATTTGGCCAATCCCTGCCACCTTGCTAAGTGACAAGGCTGTCCTTGTGTCCACTTCTAGCAAGGCTTCTCAGAGATCACAAGAAGCTGCACACAGAACATGTTTCAGAGACTTGTGTAAACATGTGCCATGTGAGAATGCCAAGAAAGACTCTCTTAGGAAGGGAGGCCCAGCTTTCTGACTCAACACAGGCCAAGGGTGCCAAGCAACCCTCCTGCCAGTCTGGGACCCAGGCTCAGGTCCAGCAGATCCCAGCCTGGGACACACAGAGAGCTGGAGTCAGCAGGTCAGGCAGCCACCTGCCCAGCACCGTTCCTCTACATGTGCCCTCACACCGTGGCCATCACTAGGTTTGGCCAGCGAGTGGGAGCATAGCACCTCACTGGGCAGATGATTGGCTACACAGTGAACACGTGGTCCACCCCCACCTAATCACAGTCCATAATATTCAGCTCTGAGAAAAGCAGGCCCTGAGCACACTACCCCATCCCAGTGGAGCAGGAAGTGGAGACAAGAAGGTGGAAATGGAAGTGAGCTCACCATCCCTTTTCTTCTGTTCCCACACCACTTCTCATTGGGCTTGGTTGTGGGAATTGCGATAGCCAGGCATTTCCCCCTTTTTGCTTTACGTGGTTTGATTTTAATTGTTTCCAATAAAGAGAACATAGGATGATAAGGATTAAAATGATTAAAACGAATAATTGATAATTTGAAGTAGGAAGAAAAGGTCCAAAGGGGTAGGGGAAGTGGGAGGGGAAGAGGAAAGGAAAAAATGGAAATAAAGTCTTTGTAAATAGGGAAGGGTGGAGGGGGTGAAGGGAGGGCAGGGAATGGGGAAAAAATAAGAACAAAGATACATCATGTACAGGTACAAGAACCCAATGATAAATGTAAACGTACTGTATACCTAAAATGTACCAATAAAAGAATTTAAGGAAAAAAAAAAAAAGAGCGAGAACATAGGATGGTTGAGAGGAAACCCAGGCCCCTTTCTCTGGGCCCAACAGCATCGAGCTCCAGGAGGCCCTGCCAAGCAAGAGGCCTTGGTTCAAAGGGATGCCCAGGCCTAGGACAAAGGCGAAGCTCAACCAGAGCCGGCCGCCCCCCGCCCTTCCAGGAGATCAAGCAGAATAAAAATGAACAGTTCCCATTGCAACAGAGACCTCAGGGAGCCTTTGTTTCTTCCCAAAGCCACTCTGCAAAGGAGCCCAGCCAAGAACCAGCTCCCAGGTCCACCCCGTAGCTTGCCAGTGCCTCTGGAGGGATTTCATCTTTTCTCCCTAAAGCTTTCAGAAAGAGGACAAAGACACCATTCACCACCCACCCCTTGCCTAAGTTTCCTCAAAAGAACACCCCTGACAAACCCCCAAAACCAGAATCCAGGGTCCAAAAACACTCCTACTTCTGAGAAAAAAAGGCCCCTACAAAACTAAAGAGCTATGTCAGTAACACAAAGGAACTAGGGGCATTGGGAAGCTCCATTCTCACAGCTCTTAGGGCTTAGGCCTCTGTGCAGGGCTGGGGAGACGGAGCTGAGTGTCCTCTACCCAATGGTATGGAAATTCAGTCTTTATTCTGCAGACCTAAGGCATGGCTGGGGTAGCTTTCTATATGGCTGCCCTGGCTTCTCAGCTGTCATGTTATTGTAAGATAAAGAGTAAGCACTCTACTTGGTACAACTGTTTCAAGCATTGATAAGAAGCAAGATCCACCCAGGACGCACCCTGACGAATATTCAGTAAGTATTCTCTTTCCCAACAAGTAGAAACTCCCATCAGCATTTGTGTGAAATCATTTTCTGAAATGACAAAAACCAGCTAACTCACTTTGGTGAATTCCTAAGATGCTAAAAACCCTATATCAGGCACCATATGAGCACTGGCATTAAAGAAATGAGAGGGGTAGCATCCCCCAGAAACACAGCTGACTGAGGAAGTGGCGATACGTGTGCAAGGGTGTGTATGGAGACATGTGTGCAAAGGTTGTGTGGAGATGGGTGCAAAGGTGTGCGTGAAGATACATGTGCAGGGGGTGCATGAAGACACGTGTATAAGAGTGTGCATGGCATTCAGCCTCTCAGCTGGAAGGTGCTGTCACCAGGGCAGCAGGGAGAGCTTTCAAGACTGGGCCAGAGAGGAATGAGTGGTGTCCCTGCAGAAACAGAAGTCACCCAGCCACTGAGCTGAGCAACTGGACCACATCCAGCCTGAGGGAGGCTCTAGAGAACAGGTAGGGCTGACCACATGCTCCCTGAGGGACAGAGGCCTCTGCACACAGGCAGGTGCTAGAGCAGGGTCTGGTGAGGCCTCAACACAGGCTTGGTCCTCAGGAGCTCGCTGAGTCTGGTAGGTTCCACCATCTTGTTGCTATGTCCAAAGAACAGGCTTCTGACAAAGAATTTGATCCAGATAACTTTCTGAGCTGATCCACTTCCTACTCATTTTGCCATGGCCACAAATCCTGAGGTTGAAGGGAATCCTTGAAGGTCAGAAGTTGCAGCCTCTCTGGGGTTCTGGAACCCCAACCCACAGCAGTCCAGTTTCACCCTGCCAGAGGTCACTTCCCAGGGCTGCTTGTCACATTAATAGGGAGACATTCCACCTGAAATTGGATCAAGATTCTAGCTGTTCAACTTCTACTCCTTAGTCTTGGCTTAGCCCTTTAAAGCTGCACAGAATAAATCTGCCATTCAATGACAGCCCTTCAAATTCCCAAATATTCCCACCTTCATCCTCTTCAAAGACTTTCCTTTCCCAGGTTCTCTCATCTGCCTTTCACAGTTCTCTCCTGACACCCCTATATTACCAATAAACATTCACATCCCCATGTTGTCTGCCCAAAGCACAGTATGGCGACCCTTCATCTCTTTCATCTGTATTTGATCATGTAAATGAAATATTATTATTATTATTTTCTGTATTAAGGATTGAACTCAGGGCTTCATGCATGCTAAGCACATGCTCTACCACTGAACTACACACCATCCCAGAGCATATTGATTTTTTTAATATCTGACACAGGTAGCTCAAATTTAACCCAAAGTCACTAACTGGCACCCCCTCACCCTCTAATGTGCTCTTAAACCAGGGCCACTCATACTATAGTCGTGGAAGTTTTAATTACTTCAGTTTATTAGTACATGTGTTGTAGTGCACAGTGTCTACATTCCTTGTGGGAAGCTGCTACACTACATTCCACATCGCAATTCTTTTTTCATCCCTTGTCCCTTCCCTCCCCTGCTTCATTTCTTGATCCCTTCCAGCTGTGAGTGATCCAGCTCCTTACTTCCTACAATCAACTTTTTACGTTGCTCTTTATTTTTACTCTGGGTTTCTCATATAAGAGAAACAATGTGATATTTAAGCTTATGTGATTTATTACAGTTAGCATTATGCTCTCAAGTGCATACATTGTGGAAGCTTGTTTTTCTTTATTCTTTTCCTTTCTTTCCAGTACCAGGGATTGAACTCAGGACTTTGCACTTGCAAGGCAGGCGCAGCATCACTGAGCTAAATCCCCTGGAGACAGGGTAGAAGTGTCCTTTCAAGTGCTGCATCTGAGACTGTGAAGTGGAGCCCTCCATGTCAGCACATGGGCTGAGCACAGAAGCGACTACGCCTGTGAAGCACTCAGTGTTGTCACTGGTGCAGAAAGATGCAGGAGGAACAGGCTCTAGTCACCCTGTGGGGCTCACATTGTTTCACGCTCACCTGCTGTGTGCATTTGCTCAACAAATATTTATTGAGCATCTTTTATGAGCTGGGCTGAGTTCTAGGTGCTAGGAAGAAGGCAATAAATGAAGCTCGAATTTCTTTCCCAGCAGACCTTGTACTTCAGCCGGACAGGAGAGTCGGCTATTGTTTACTTTGTGAGTACTGACAGCCAGAGTAATTGTAGGAAGTGAACAAATCATGCAGGTGTTTATGCAATTTATTTGTTTTTTTGTGGTGCTGGAGATTGATCCTAGGGCCTCATGCATCCAAGGCAAGCATTTGCCACTGAGCTACATCTCCTCATAATTTATTTCCTAAACACACGAAAAACAATTTATCTTACTTCCCTAGGCTGGCATCAGGAAATATCTAGAAGGGAAAGATACTTTAAAACACTCACCATGAAGAACCAGTTTTGACTGGAAGATAAATAAATGCCAGCGTATTTCTTCCTCTCTCTTCTCTAACTAAACTGCTTCCTGTTTTGAGTTAATCTTAGATTCTGAAGGGGGTGGGGTAGTCTGAGTTCGGGCAGGTATCATTTTGGTTGCAGATACTTGTGCAGTCACTTATCTTTAGCACTGAACAAAGGCTGTTCCTAGTTGATGTGGAGCTGTCTACAGAAGCTCTGCTTCCTTCCCCCAGGGGCCAGTCAGCAATGTTACTGGTTTTAGACACCAGGAGCACAAAGCCAGATGTGTGTATTTGCGAACATCATTTGCATATGTCCACACAGAAACCTGAGGCCTGAATACTCTATATTCCAAATAACCTTACATATTCTGCTCCGTACCTGAACAAGTGTTATAGTTCTTAAAAGTCTTTGTTTTACTGAGATGATTTCTCAGAAAGCTGCACATTGCTGCACCTTGGGAAGTGCACTGGGGAGCAAGACAATAAAGAGGAAGCCAGTGTTTCCTGCAGCTGTGGCAGAAAGCTCTCCTCGCTGGGGGCTGCATTATCTGTGTGTGTGTGTGTGTGTGTGTGTGTGTGTGTGTGTGTGGCCTGCCCATGCTCTCCTACTGAGCTGCGTCCCCGGCCCTGCATCATCATTTGATACAGAAGCAGCAATATGTTGGTCTGCAGAAGTCTTTGAGAAGCCACACCTGCTCCATGCCCAGCAGCAAGCACTGGTGGCAGGACCTGGTCTGAGAAGGGTGTAGAGTCACCCATGGTTGGAGATGCTGCCAATCTGGGGCTCCAAGCACTCAGCCAGCCCGTGGTTCTGGGATGAGAGGACTTCTGCACCACCCACCCATCACCTGCCTCATGCCACCCACCTTCTCCACCCACCCTGCCTTCTGGTGAGCTCAGGGATCCTTCTCTCCAGGCCAGTCCCAGCCATGCACCCCCACCCCAATTTCCACTTTCTCCCCAGACTGGCAGCAGTGATAGCTATGGGGCAAGCACCTGAGCCCAGAGCTGGCTTCACAGAACCATCTGACCACATAACAGCCCATGGCTCAGAGCTTGTAGGCCCCTGTCCAGACGAGAAATCCGAAACTCAGAAAGCTTCAGCCTCTTTCTCCAGGCTGTTCAGTTGGATGAGTTTAGCAGGTCCAAACCCAGCCTTGGTCCAAACCTAGCTCGTCCCAAAGTCTCGGATCAGAACAACTTCATGGTTCTACCATGTGCCAGTGGTGTTTCATTTATGGACCACATTGCCCTGGGTTAGCTTACTTTTTAAATATAAATTTATTTTAACATTGAATGGGTCTGAGGATGCAACTCAAGTGATGCACACAGCCCTGGGTTCCATCCCAGCACCAAAAAGTAAAAAATATAAGTAAACCAGAACCAAAGGCTCTGAACTTGAGGCTGACTCTTGTTCCAATAGTAACTAACAAGAGAAGTGCTGAAAGCCGCTGGCTTGTGGGGTTAGACTGAGCCCTTCTTGTCACCAGACTGCAGGAGGGGGTGGGTGCAGGAGCCCAGGTACACCCAGGTCACAGCCCACATCCTAGGTCTGCCTCCAGCCCAGCAGTCAGTGGAATGGAAGGCACCAGTGAGGCTCGAGCAAACCTCAGCTTTCATTAACGCCTGGCTTCCTCTTGGACCTCAGCCCTTGGCCCTGACCCGAATCTTGTCTCCGGAAGAGAAGTTCTTTTCCCTCCCAGTCACACAGCACAGCTCACATCACAGGGAACCAGGTGCCAACTCATTAAGAACCACAGGCTCCTGCAGCCTTTGGCCCAGGGGTACAGTGGACACCAAGCCTGGAGCCCAGCTGGAACACAGCTGGACCTGGCAGCACACTCACCATAGCAGGAGGGACTTGTTTACCTCTCAGACCACACAAGAGATTCCCTGCCCTGGTGGGACTGGGAAAAGTATGTTGGTTTTAACTTTCTAAAATCATTCACTTTTCTCTGTGACTGAAGAAAAAAAAAAGCCCCAGGGTGTTTCAGGCCTCTGTCCAGTCACATGACCCATCCAGCTGCTCCGGGATAGCAAAAGCAAAACAGAACACTGAAGTCACAGAAAGCTCCAGGCTGGGCACAGGCTGCTTATCCTAGTTCTAGGCTTCCCTGTGAACCCAGACAGGGAAGGCTGCTCCAGGGTCACCACAGGGCACCAGAGCCTGGGGCAGCACCCGACCATGTAACAGGACAGGAGGCAGGGCCCACTTCATGCTGAGAAATGTTCACCAAGCAGCCTTCTCTGGAGGAAAGCCCTGGTGTGGCACTTGACAACAAAAATATTTCCACCATGCCCACCCCAGGGGCACAGGACCGAGGTCCACTTTGCTCTGAGGAGCACTCTCAATGCATCCAGCCTGAGAGCCTAGAGAACCAGCAAAGTTGCCCTCACCACCCCAGGGGAGCCTCCTGTTCTGCAAGCACCACACCTGGCCCTTATGGCTGCCCTTGAAGGTCACATGAATTAACCATTGCTCTGTAACTACAGTGCTTGTTACTCATCTCATTCCTTCTACTTAATTATTCACTTATTAATTAGTAATTCCCAACAAAAACTTGAATAGTAAATTTGGGAAGAAGGGGAAGAGCAAAGGCACAGCTCTTTGCTCCCATCCATGTCCCCTCCTTTCCCAGGCCACAGGACCCTGCAGCCCATCTGCTGGAAGGCCCCACTGAGGACACTGTAGTCCACAGCACACATGGGCCCTTGGCAACTCCATCAAAGCACCCCTATTTGCACCATGGAAAATGTGCCCCAAAACTCACACAAAGCATATGACTGGCACCAAGTATGGTGGCCCCTGCTGGTAGTCCCAGCTACTTAGGAAGCTGAAGCAGGAGGATCACTTCAGCCCAGGAGCTGGAGGCCAGCCTGGGCACCACAGCAATACCTATCTCAAAAACAGAACAAAACAAAAACAGGAGACTGATAAAACAGACAACTTAGTTGCAAAGCCCAGAAAATTAATAGGCTTATACTGTCCAATAGGACTGTCAATTTGGAAAATGGCCAACTCTACACCCCAAAAATCCCATCCTAGAGTCAGCAAGCTCCAGAACCTATGAGTCACAGCGGCCTTGGGTGCTGAGATGACTGAAGGCCTTTGCACATAGGAATGGCTCCAAGCCCATTTTCTCACAATGTGGTAGGGTGAGGGTGGCCAGAGACTGGGGACGGGAGAGACACTGAGGGACTTCCAGGGGACTGGGCGTGGGGCAGAGCCCCACGGTCCAACTCCACCTTCCCTCGGGCCACGCTGGGAACACTGTGTCCCCCCTATGTAGGAGGACAGGGAGGAGGCAAGGGCAGGGGACAGAGAGGCAGCCGGGGAGGGGATGGGAGATGGGTCAGGCTAAACCCTCCTGTGGAGGACTACTGTCCTGACAGGGACCTGACTGGGGAGCAGACACCATAGAGCAGCAAAGCCGTGCTCAGGCTCACCCAGTCTGCAGGCTCCAAAGCAGGAGAGAATCACAAAACAAGAACCAAGCTCAGACTGGGGACACTCAGAGGCGGGACTCTCCCAAGGACCAGCCCCACCCCTCCAGCCCTCAGGGGCAGAGGAAGGAGGGACTGCAGCTCCCAGGGGGCGGGTACTTGGCTATGTGCTCCTGACCATCCCAGAAAGTCCCTACAGAGGTCTCCTAGATACCCAGATAAGCTCCACAGTCATGACTGCTGCAGCCCAAACATCAGCCCACACTAAAAGAATGACAAAGGAGCACAGGGGTCACGTGAACGGATTCCAAACATGTCCCAGCCCCAACATCTGGAGCTGCAGTTAAGGACAGGCAGGGTCTAGTCAAACATCATGGATTCTAGCCACCAGAGTGCAAGGTCCAGTCCAAGCTTCTCAGCCAGAGCAACTGAGAGGTCTGCCTGGGCTCTGATGCAGGCAGGGGGCTCTGCATACTGCACATTGCTCAATGCCGCTGGCCTGTGCCCAGCAGGGTGCACAGACTGCAGTCACTCGGGGATCAGCAAGCTGTGACCATGTGACACGATTGCCCCAAGGCCACCTCATGTCCTTTGGTCCCCCTCTTCATCATCCTGTCTCAGCCTGGCCCCACCCACTGGGGATATGAACCTTCCTCTCCCAATCCCAGCCTGGGCTTTCAGCCTGCATGTCCTGTTCAGCATCCTGTAGCCCTGTGGAGGAAAAGTGTGAGTCCATCTTGCAAATGACAGCCTGAGGGCCAACATGGGGACAGCATGAGCACAGAGCAGGGGTCTCCACAGAGGTCAGCTCAGTGGTCCCAGCCCTTCAGCCTTGCTGCTCACACCTGTCCCCTCTGCCTCCCAAACTCAACCCCCTGAGGCCTCTTCCACCAGGTGTTCATGGCCTGACTTCCTGTTTCCAATCCCTTGAACCACAGGGCAGGCCACATCTGTGAGCTTCATAAGTGGCCACATTTGAAGACAACCAGGACACTTGCCTCTCTGGAAAGTGGATCCAGGCTGCAGCCCCCATGCCTACCCAGAGCAGCATGTGGGTGCCCATCTTGAACTTCCTCATGGGCCATCCACACTGACACTGGCTGAGTGGATTTTTGATAATGCAGTGCCCGATCCAGCACACTGGGGAGAAGGCCAACCCCTAGCACCCACAAGGAGCTTGAGGCAGAAAAGTCAGGGGGCTGGCACCCCCATATTCAGGACTCACTCACTGCAAATGAGCCCTACCCAATACAGAAGGCCAGGAGAGACCAAGCAAAGAATCACCCCACAAAAACCACATTCAGCTCAGGTGATGGCAGCAAGGCCATCAACCTGTTGCTATGTCCACGAGGCTGCTGGGACATCGTCCCAGCCCATACTCCAGCCCTAGTATCATCCAATCCCTAATTCTACAGATGCAATTATGACTCTCTCCTTTGGGCTCAGGTTCAAGTTCAGACCTTCCACAGAAGCCTCTGGGAGAAATGTGCTAGCTCAGAGGTATGATAAACATCAGCCAGGCACCTATTCCCTGCCCTCGCCTGTGTCAGACCCAAACACAGGCTGAGAGGGGTAAAGCAAGCTGCAGGCCCTGTCACCCCCATGTCATCCCCTACATAGACCCCAGGTTAGGCAGGAAGCTTGCATGCTGGTCAGAAAGGCAGTGGTCTTGAAGCCACTTCCATCCACCCAGACTGTTCTGGATTCCCTAGTTCCCACTGGTCTCTAGAACCTGCTCACCTGCCTGGGATGTGAAGGGGTGTCTTCTAAAGGATGACCACCTGGACGGCAGGACAGAGCAGCTGCCCAGGGTGCAACCCAGCACTTACCTTGGCACCTTGACTGGGCCTGGTGGCCTCCCAGCCCCCCCTCACAGTCAGAGGGCTGGGTGTGGGGGGAAGCAGCCTCAGTCAACACAGCTGCCTCAGGCTGAGCTACCTCATGGTGTCTTCCGCAAAGGACACTGGGACCTGGCTCCGGCTGCAAGTGGTCATGGCTCTGGGGTTGCAGCCACAGAAGGAAGGCGTGGGTGATGTGGACAAGTGGAAGACAAGTAAGGACACTCGACCCCCAAGGTTCCTAAAGTGCAACCCTTGAGCCTCCCTGGCTTGGGGCACAACGGGTTCAGATGCAGTATGCAGAACAGCACCCCCAAAGACAGCAGGGAGGTCCACTGTAAGCCGTAGCTGGGAGCTGGCTCCAGACCAACAGCCCAGGGAGCAGGAGGCAGAGCTGCGTGGTGCCAAGGGAGCAGGTGTGAAAGGTGTGAGTGTGCACGTGTGCATAACCACCCAAGCACACAACACATGGCAGCGCTTCCTGAGTCCCCTAACGGAGCTGTTACCGAGGGCTGGATCGATGGTTTCGGGGGAGGAGGTGTAGTCACAGTTTAGCTTGACTCTTCAGAAAGGCACCTGTCAGGGGTAACAGCCAAGACTGAGGCTCAGGACCCTTGAGGATGGGGATGTGTGAGCAGCCACCCAGCAAACTGGTTCCAGACAGGGTGCTGATGTGGCACATGAAGGGCTCCAACCACCGTTCATTGGGGCCCCAGTGAGTCTCCCCTGTGCACCATAGCATGGATGTGGGCTCCTCCCTCTGAACTCGCTGACCTGGGTGTGAGCCCCAGCAGCCCCCACCAAGCACCTGCCCTGGACAAGCCACTCCACCTCTGAGTCTGCCTCCTTCCCTGTAGTTTGGGTTAAAAATAATTTCTATTCAGAAAAAAATCAGAGCAGTAGTCATTTAAAGGGGAGGGGCAGCGACTGAGAAGGGGGGGCACAATTTTCTGGAGCAATGGCTGTTCTGTGCCTTATGAGATGGGCTGGGGTGACAGGAAAGACTCTTTCCCCAGGTCCCCTGACACTCCCCCAGACGGTAACTTTGGGGACACCAAAGCTTCCTGGTGCCAGGAAACCAGAGGGCACCAACATCCCAGCCTGTAGAGCCTCAGCCCCTCAGGTTCCTTTAAAGGACCAGGAGCCAGGGTGCTCCTCGGTGGTAGAGCACTGGACTGGCATACACAGGGCCAGGCTTTGAGCCCCAGCACCAAAGTGGGGGACAGGTTATGAGTCTGGACCTGGCTTGCTGGACCCACAAGGCCTGTGGCCATCCTAAGGACCCTGAGGGCCACTGCACCTGGCTTCTGGGCACGCAGGGATTTATTTAGGGGCTGTGTCTGTGCCTGCCAGCAGGACAACCAGCAGCAAGGATAGAGGCTCTCCTAGGAGAGGGAAGGAAGAAAATCTCATCTCAAACATCTGAAATGACCAGGAAAATAATTAACTGGTGCCCTTTGAGCGCTGCAGCAATTACAGATAACCTGTACTTACACTTTTCCCTCGAACAGCAACACAAATGGCCATCGGTACCAAGCCCAGCAAGGTATGCAGGCCATCTTGGACTAACTCTGTTTATTTTTAGACAAACAGAACAATAAACATGTCGCCCATCTCTGCCCCAGGCCACTTTGTTGCCATGGACCTGATGTCTCTGTCAGCGTTATCGTGCTGGCTTCCGTCCCAAGCATTCCTGAGTGGTTTTACATTTAATCCCATGTCACAGCAGTCAGCGGTGCTGGACTCAAAGATGGCAGAGGACACAGCATCCAGACCCAGGGACGACCAGTCCTCGAACAGCACCAAGGCTGCACCTGCTGGCACCTCTTCCCGGGGCTGCTCAGTGGGTCCCAGGAGCTCTACCCACTGTGGGACACGTTGGCAAAGGAGCGTCCCAGCCGTGGGAGCTGCACTGGCCTGAGGGCTGTGGGGGCCTTGAGCTAACCCAGGGCACACATGCCTGGCACATAGAATGTGCATAGAATCACTTAAGGATCAAAGAACAAAAACATTAAGTTTGCCCAAAGCTCTTTCAAAGCGTTCTTCACTGTTGCTCTCTCCTAAGGGTCCAGCAGGACAGGTGGTATGGCTGGAGCCCGTGATGTCAGCATTCACTTTATCAGCTGCCTCCAAGCCTCCTGTTCGGGGGCCAGGATCCTCTCCAAGGCTGAAACTCGCTCCCTGACACTGAGACAAGCCGTTCTCAGGGCGGCATGGGCCACATGGCTCCCTGCTCCATGAACCCTCACCAGCTTGGCTCAAGAGGACCCAGCTCCTCCTAAATGAAGAGGCTCAGGACCCAGAACAAAGGGGAGGCCAGGGCTGCTTCCAAGTAGGATGCCTCCTCTGTTAAGGCCACAGAAGGCCTCGGTGGCCCTGTGTGGGCAGGGGATGTCATACCTGTAGGTGATCTTCACTTCTGTGCCAGGTTCATCACGCTCCCAGATCAAAGCGACACTCTCAGGTGCCTTCCGGACATGCTGGTCCAAGCAGTTGACTGCACAGAAACAGGAGCACAGATATTAATTGCTGGGTGTAAGAGCAAAGATAGGGAGTCCACTCCCTGAGCGGGACCCTGCCCTCACCCACAGTTAGGAGAACTCACCTCCCTAGAGAGGGAGATGTAAGAGCTGTGAGGAGAAGCCAGTCACCATACGGACATGGTCTCACAACCCCCACGAGTACCTGAGGCAGCCATGGTCCCGGCCCTGGCTGCACTTTGGCACCTTCCAGCTCCTCCTCATCCGTGGGCCCTACTGGCCTCCTGCTTCCTGGGCTCCAGGGGTCTGTGTGCAGCCAGCACAGGGCAGACAGTTTGGGCCATGACTGTGGCCCACGGGTGTGGGTGCCCACCAGGGCCAGGAGCCAAGTTCTCTCCCAGGTGATCAGCCAGCACCCTGTACCAGCCTCTCCTGCACCATGGGAAAACACCATCCCGATTTCCCAGAATTCTCCCCGTTCCCCTCCTGTACCCAAGCTCAGATCACAAGGCTTCTGTAGAAACCGGTCTGTGCTGCCGTCTGCCCTAATCCTCACTTACCCAACACCCTGTCCCGATCATGAGATTTCAAAGGTGAGCCTCCTCCAACCCTGGAAGCCAGCTGCTTTCCACTTCCCACCCGTCTCCAGGAATTCAGAGGAAATGAGCGCCGTGGGAAACTCAGGGCACCTGCCACCCCCATCCCTCAGGGTCACCTTAGTGTTTCTGTGTGTAAATTATACCTAAAGTAAAGAATACACATGGAATTGTGATTCCCAAAGGTTACAGGAAGAAGGAAGGAAAGGGGAAGTCACTAATCAATGGGTATATTTCAGTTATGTAAGAGGACTAAGTACAGAACAGCGTACAGCTTCCATCTCTCTACACACAAACTGCACTGTACACTTCAAAATCTGTTTTTAAAAAAGTGTAACAAGGTAGATGCAGGGGAAAATACTAATGCTACTGACACGGAATTCCTCTGAAGCACTAGAACAGAGAAGAAATGACGAGAGAGAGAGAGAGAGAGAGAGAGAGAGAGAGAAACTGACAAAGGACTCAGAGGTAGGGCTGGAGGTACACAATCGTTGGGTGTTAGTGCACATGCAAAGGTGTACATGTGTGAATGGGTATGTAGGCATGTGGATGTGTAAGTATGTGCGTGTACAGGTGTGGGTGTGAGTGTGTGCGTGTACGGGTGTTTGTGCATTCATGGCTGTGTACGTATGCATATGTGTAGATGTGTGTACAGCTGCGTGTGACACTTCCCTGGCCACAAAGGGCTCACACACACCTGACACTCCACGTGGGGGTCGCTGAAGGACAGTAGGTGCCTGGACATTCTTCTCACTGAAGCGTGACAGCTTGAGGTCAGGTGAGCCCTGCTCAGAGCCCGAAGGTCATGTGCCAGCCAGAGTGGCAGAGCAGAGTGAGGCAGGCCCCTGCCACAGGTGGAGAGCACCGGGTGTGTGGGGAGCAGGGCACAGCAGCCATGTCCAGGATCTAGACAGGTCAGCATGGAGCCCTTTCCCAATATGGGGCTCTGCCAGAGACCCCGCAGAGTCTGGGGAGTCCTCACTCCAGGCATTTTGCATAGTCCCCTTCCAGCCTACACACAGTCCCAGCTCACACTTCCTGTGTACTGGGCCCTACGCCTCCCTCTAAGGGCCTGAGATATCTGTTGTTGGCCACATGGCTTCAGGCCACCTGTCCAGGTCATGTCGGTGCAGTTGCTCAACCCAGAGCTTGGAGCTGTGGGTCACAAAGGCAGGGATGGTTGGGTCATGTCCTCCAGCTGCAGGGTGACATAGGGGTCTAACGGGCCCCAGGTGGCCCCACTGTGCGTAGGGAGGGAACACACATATTCTGGCTTTGGCCTTCAAATGGAAAGCCTCATTTTTGGCCAAAATTGGTGCTTCTCAACCTTGCAGGTGTCAGAATCTCAGAACCTCCAGAAGGGCTGTGAGCCCTGTCCCAGCCTCAAGCTGTGGCTGTGGTTTCAGGGCCCATGGGGACTCAGTTCCTGGGTCCATACCTGCACATTCCGCTTTGTGCACGGACTCCAGACCCCAGGGCTTTCTTTTCCTTTGGGGACCAGAGCAATCAAACACACTTGCCAAATGCTGTGTGACATCAGGTCCCCACTTTCTGGCTAGCAGCCTGCAACCAAGGCTAAACATCAGGTCTCCAGCCCGGCCCTATGCCAAGCACTCACTGGCAGCAGACAAAGCCCTCCTTTTTAGTCCAAACCTCAGCTTCCATCAGTCCAAGAATAACCATCCCTGACTTTGGCCATGCCTGCAAGAACTAGGTGTTTTCCATTGTAAGTTCAGAGGGTGGCTCACAAGGGAAACACAAACAAAACAACCCATCTCTGCTCACAGCCACCATAGTGTGAGGCATGCAGGGACTGTGGCCAGAGGGGCTCTTAGCATATACTCACAGTGCCTGCTACTGTCTGAATCCAGGACAGAAGAAAGGAAGGAAAGAAGGAGGGAAGAGGGAAAAAAGGAAATCCTTACATCTCTAAATTCAAAAAATGAAAAATAAAAACCTCACACAAAGAGTTGAGAAGTAGGACAAGAAAGTTTTGTTTCCACACGTTTCCAAGAAGGGCTGGCCAGGCCCCACCTCCCACTGCAAGCCTTCCAAGCCTCTCAACACATAATTCCCTCCCACCCCACTTCACCGTGACACTTCCTTCCTTCTTCTGGGTCACAAGGCTCTGGGGACCCTGGAGGAAAGGGGATGGGGATTGCATCACAATGTCCCCCAGCAGCTGTAACAACCTTAAGCAAGACACTCAGCTTGATCTGCTCTGTACTGTTAAATGAGCATTACAGGAGGCCACTCTCTTGCACAGACCCTCTCTGCCCCCACCTGCTCTGTTCTGCCCACTGGGACACTATGATGAAGCTTTGCCTAATTCTAGAATGGAGGAAGAGAACCCAGTTGAGATCCTTACATACATGGTTGTAATTCTGTCCTTTGATAATGAATTTAGGAGCCACTCCTCGTTAGAATGAGACTCCATGGCCTCGGTTATTCACTACCATCCTGGAGTTGGGTCCTTTATGTCCACATCTGCACAATGGGGCCACCAACCCCTCCCTGTTGGCATCTCGAGAGACAGCTGAGGCCCCTGGGAGCAAAGTGCCAGCCCTTGGCCACCATGCTTGGTCCTGTCGCTGGAGCTCGGGTCCTGCCTGGGCCCTCAACCCAGCCTGCAACAGTTACACTAATGCCTGTTGGTGGGCCATGGGTTTTTAGTTTCATTAACAAGAAAAGAATTACAAGAGTTATTATTTCCATTACAAAGATGGAACATGCTAACATAGGAATTTTCAAGAACTTCTTTTTAATTTTTTTTGGCAGTGCTAATGGAAACCAGGGCCTCCAGCTGGCTAGGCAAGAGCTCTGCCACTGGCCACACCCCCAGCCCTAGCTCACTGGTTGGATGTTTAAATATATCCCTCACACATAGTCCGCCTGTAAGTGAACCCAGCACACAAAAATACAATCTTAATAAAAGGAAAAGTGAGAGTTAATAGTCGCAAAAGGATTCACAATGGTTTTTCTTTAAATAGCAAACCTCATGGCACATTTTAAAATATGACATCAGTCACAAAATATCATATTTGCCAACTTTCCAGAAGAGAATGCTATTTAAAGTAAGTCAGGATTCTGATGAGGGAGAAGAATCCAGAGATCCTTCCAGAGGACCCGCCCCCCAAGATTGGAGTCAATTTTCATTTAGAGTTCCTGAAAAACCCTAGAAAAGCTGATTCAATCACTGAGAGGAAAATGAAGTAGAGGGTGTGGATGTGGCATCTTGCTGTCATCAATCCGCTTTCTGAATGACTGGAGGCATGTCACAGAGGAGACAGTGACAGTAAAGTGACCTCCATTCCAGCAGAAACACCCCAAAAAGCATGGAAAAGGGCTGGGGTTGCAGCTCAGTGTTATAGCATTTGCCTAGCCTGTGAGAGACCCTAGGTTCCCCAGCAGAGAGAGAGAGAGAGAGAGAGAGAGAGAGGCAGAGAGAGAGAGAGGCAGGAGGAGTAAGGCTCAATAAGAGCTCGATATTCAATGCTTTATTAAATAGTTTGTTCGCCCTCTTACTTGAGTAAGAATATGTAAATATATATATGTATTTTATAATATATATTTTTAAATAATATATATATTTATATATATTTTATATATATATTTTAAAATAAGTCAGACTCAAAATTGGAGTTTAGAAAAGGGAGTTTAGCTGTGCTTTGAAAGCAGTACACAGTTTCCCTCCACTTTCACATTTACAACTTCCTGACCTCTGGAGTCTTTAGTATCTGTCAAGCTTCACAAAGAACAGAGCCAAGTTTCAAGGGCGGGAAAGAATCCTTCAGAATTTGGATTTCCAGAGAAGCTTCGGCAAAGCAAAGGGAGATGCAGCAGAGGCCCTGCCCTGGGGCCTGGGACACCGTCACCCACCCCTGGGCATCAGAGCTCAACTGCAGCTTTGAGGGATCTGTGTGACTTTCAAAGCCTGCTTCCCACCCACCCTAGGCTGGTCAGTTCCTATGAAACCCAGCACTTGGCAGGTCAAGGCCTCCTCAAGTGCTTCATTAATAATTAACACTGGCTGCTGATTGGGCTGCAGTGTGCCCAGGACTCTACAAGTTTTATCTAATCCCAAGAAGAGCCCCATGCTGGGGATGCTGATAACCCCACCCCACTGATAAGATAAGGAAACTGCAAGCAGGTAGCCCTCCCTCTCCAGGCCAGAAGGGGCTAACAAGGCATGCCCTGACCTCTTGGACCGTCCACCCAGGACAGTGCCTGGGCCTTGCTGACTTGCTGTGAAAAGCCTTGCATAGTTTTGGAGACAAGTCCTGAGACTCAGTCATCCGGGCTGTACTGCTCAATTTTCTGTTACTAGAATGAAATACCTGAGGTAGCTCAGCCCTGGAGGTTCTCAGGCCCGCACTGGGCAATGATCCTGTGGACAAAGTCTCCGGTAGTACAAGATATCACATGGCAGGAGGCAGGGAGCTCATGCTTGTGTATGTGTGTGTGTGTGTTTGTGTGTGTGTGTGTGTGTGTACACGCATGCATGCATTCACACACACCCATGTGTGTCTTCTGCTCCCCCCGCCTCTTTTTTTTTTGGTACCAGAGATCGAACTCAGGACCTTGTGCTTGCGAGGCAGGCAGTGGCACCACTGAGCTAAATCCCTGGCCCTCTCCCATCTTTTTACAAAGCCACAGGATTCCCACCATGAGAGCTGCACCCCATGACCTTACCAAGCTCTAATCACCTCCGGAGTCCTGACCCACAGTACCTAGTGAGCAGTGGGCTTGGGGTGCGTTCATATGTAACAATAGTGACGAGTCCAGAACTCAGTATGCATGATCCTTAGTTTACAGACAGGAAACTTGCAAGCCAACCAAACAAAAGGCAGGATTCAAACCAAAAGACCTCTGAACTGCACTGTGCTTCGCTGCCACCCCGTGCCATGTTTGCTTGGTCTGTGCCATCTCTGGCACGTGATTTCTCATGCTGCTGGGCTTAGATAGTCTTCACCTGCCCTGGTTTGGGGCACAGGCTGGCATTCACAGACCTGAGGCCTGGCAACCACTTGCTAAGTAGAGGCGGCAGGTTTGCACCAGGTAATCTGCAGCTGCTGTGGCCTCAGGCCACATTTGGAGAACTGGTCCAGATGTCCCTGAAGGGAGGATGCAAGATGCAAGAGGCCAATGTCCTGCTGGTTTGCCATGCTCAGCAGACAGACCCAGCCAAAGCTTCTCCACCCTCCACAACTTTCTAGGCAGCTCCCTGCTCCTGTGGCCTGGCCTTTGCCAGATGAGAGGACAGACACTCCACCTGAGCCAGGAGAGCTACCAAAAACTGCTCTGCTACCAGTCAGTTTTCTGAAACTGTGTCTGGCTCGGCTCTATCAAGGGAAAGAGGCGGAATTCCCTGCTTCACAAACCAATTCTTGACGTCACTGGTCTTATCAGTTCAACCCTGAAGGAGCCAACTGTGGCCTCCGCCTGCCACGGAGTCCAGAGGCGGCTCCTAGAGGACCTGCTCTGTGCCCTGGCTGTGCCCTGGCCATGCCCTGGCCAGCCCCACTGCACCACCCCTCAAGGGCACATTCCACCCACTCTGTACACTCAAGGCTTTCTCCTTCCCCACTGGTTCAAGGACAGTGGCTGCTGACTCCATTGTAAAGAAAACACTAATCAAGTGACTCGTTTTGATTAAACCTGCAACATAGGATACAAACACTTGTCCAAAGATCCTTTGAAAAGCAGACACTGCCTATCACTTCATGGCAATTTCTTAATATAATTAAAATTTCTACAGCTTGTTGATCCCTAGTGAGCCCTGAGCCAGATCTACACCTCCTACAATGTCCTGCAGCCGGCCTAAGAGAAGAGCACTGTTGTCTATTTCACAAGAGCCAGACTAAGGCTCAGAGGAGCAGAGAAATGGAGACACCACATCCCACCTCATTGCTGCCTTGAGCAGGGCAGGACCTTGCTAGGAAGGCCCCTGCCCCAGCCCAGGCTCCCATCCAGATGCCCAGGGATACCCTGCCTGTCCAGCCTGGGCTGCCTCTTCAGATGCAGGAGAGGGCAAGCACGCCCCCAGCCCAGATCTCAGCCCAACAGCAGGACTCAGGCTCAGGAGAATCCAGAAGACTAGGGCTTAGTGAAGCTGGTTTCTGTGACCCCCACGCCACCACCAGGTGTGCAGCAAATGTGGCAGAGGCTGGTCCTCTGGGACTGAGAACTTCCGCAAAGAGATAACCCACTCTGACCGCTTGTGAGGCACTCTCCTCCCTTGGACCCCACAACCACCCGGCTCTCGTTTCAGAGCCGTTCCACCCTTCTAGAGACCCTCCCGCTCTGCGCCATTCTCCCTGGCCCCCCCTTGCTCTCCTCCCCCGGCCCCCAAGCCATCTTCCCCTGGGACCCCTGCGCGATTCTCCCAGGGCCACCGCCAACTGTTTGTTTACACGGCTGTGCTGGTCCCCAGGCGAGTCTCAGGTGGAGACAACTGCCAGGCGCTTTCCGTTTGTTCTGGGGCCGCTCCCCAGCCGTGCTCCGCACCCGCCTGGCAGGTATCGCCCAGGTTCCCTCAGCTCACGCCCCGAGTCTGACTTGGGGACAGTGCCCCAGTCCCATTTGGGGACAGTTTCCGTGAGCCTTGCGCGGGCCAAGGCGCGAAAGGAGGGATTCGGGGCGCGCAGCTGGGACCCGCGGGACCGGGGTGACAGGATGCAGAACCCGGGCCGCGGGACCCGACACCCACTCACCCGACACGTTGAGCCGGCCCCCCAGGAACCAGCCGATCCTGCCGCTGCCGAAGTCGCAGTCGCAGACTGTGTGGTAGGGTGTGTCCCACACCAGCGAGTCGCGCGCGAGGGACCCCCAGAAAGTGGCGGGCTCCAGAGCCGCCTGCTCGCGTTGCGCAGGGTACGAGGATGCCCGGGCCTGGGGGGACACCGCGGGGGCCCCGCCCCTCGCTCGCGCCAGGACGCCCCGCAGCCGCCCCACGCCTCGGCCCAGGCTGCGCGCCGCCATCGCCTACGCTGGTGCCGGTGCCGGAGTCTCGCACCCGATTTTCTGGGCCTGCCCGGCCCCGCCCCTCCCCGGTCCCCAAGAGCCACCTCCGCCCGGCCAGGAGGAGAAGGAGGAGCTGCGAGGGGAGGAGGATCGGGAGGAGGAAGAGGAGAGGAGGCGGTGGTCCCGCGCCTGTCCGGCCCGCGCCGGGTAGTTTGCGCGCCCGCAGAGCCCCGAGTTTCTCTGTCCTAAGCCCTGAGGCAGGGGCGAGGGGCGCTCGCTGCGGCCGCGGGGCTGCGGACCTGGGGGTGAGGGCGGAGCCACAGCGGTTGGGGCCGAAGGCATAACTGGGGCCCGGCCCGCGCCGGGTAGTTCTGCGCCCCTTAACGCCCCCCCTCCAGCGTCCTCCCCTTCCAGCGCTTTCCGCGCTCCTTAGGCCCAGGGTTTGGACAGCCCATCTTGGACCCCAGCCATTGCCCCACGTCCTGTCCCCCACCCGCTGTCCTGGGGCCCGCGGCCGTCACTTCCTGCCCAGGAAAAAGTGAGAGAAAACAACAGCAAGAATCTAGCCAACGTGGACGGGTTTGGGGCGGCGAGGTTTTTTCCTATTTGGTTGTCTGTGGCCGGGGTTCAAACCCTGACATTTCTAGCCCTGGGACTTTGCTTGGCCCAGTGCTTTGACTTCTCGGGCTCATTTTCCTTCTCTGCAGGACTGGAGCAACCCTCCTGGGAGGGGCAGGATAAATCCAGACTCAGATTTTCCCGCAGTGGGCCCCCAGGACAGAGCTCAGCCCTGAGGTGGAGGAGGTGTTGTTCAGGGGCCAGGAAGGGACTTGTCTTTGCCAGTTCTGAAATATTTCAACACCCAAGAAGTAAACACGCAATGCACAAGATACACAACAGAGAGAGGGATTTTGGAAAACAGGTTTGTTGAGTTATTTGGGCTATGAAAGATCCCTTCCTGTAGGCTGTGACCATGATGCTGCCCAGGGCAGAGCCTGGCCTCAGAGGAGCCCTAGGGTGTGTGGGACCTGCCACCTTCCAGGAACAGTCGGGCAGGGACATCGGCACGTGCCCCACACCATGCCAGACACTCAACATGCATGTCCATGTAGATGAAAAGTTATCCCAAGCCTGATGTGGTGGTGCACACCTCTAATTCCAGCATTCTGGCAGGGGGAAGTAGGAGGATTGCAAGTTCATGCCCAGCCTGGTCCTTTTAGCTACTTAAAGAGGCCCTGTGTCAAAATTAAAATTTATCAAAAGAGCTGTAGATGAGCTCATAGTTTATAGGCCCTGTGTTCAATCCGCAAAGAGTGGGGTTATGTGTTATCCCAGACAGGTGGGGCAGAGTACACCTGCAGTCCAGCTACTCAGGAGGAGGATTCGCTTGAAGCCAAAATAAGCCTGGAAAACATAGCAAGATCCTGTAAAAAAACAAAACAAAACCAGACCAAATCAAGCCTTGGGGAGAGCCAGACAACATACACACACACACACACACACACACACACACACACACATAAGCAAAAAAAAAAAAAAAAGAAGAAGTTACCTAGTATTATCAACCCACTCTGATTGTCAACTCCCCAGTGGAACAAACAAGGAAACTGAGCCCAGACAAAGAGCACATGGTTGGCCAACAGAAGAGGAAGGCTGGCACCAGCACTTGGCCCAAGCTCCAATTTTTAATCAATATATAAAATGGGTGAACAGAGAAAGATTATGATGTGGCAGTTAGTCGCAGAGATGGCACCGACACTGCCTCCTGCCGTGTACATAATAGCTGGCTGTTTTGTCCCAGAACCCAGACTGGGAGCAGCCCCATGGTGCAGCACATGCTCAGCCCATGTGAGGGCCTGGCATCTATCCCCAGCACCACACACACATGCACCAAGAGCCTGGCTTCCCCTCTGACCCTGGCTGGCCTCCTTGTTTGACCAACAGGGCCCGACAGAAGTGGTGCTGAGACCACTTTAGGTCCCACAGCTCCAGGACTTGTGAGGTACAGACTCTCGGGGAGAGGAACAACTGCTAGACTTGGAGGAGTCTACCCTGGGTCTTCTGGCCCCAGCCACAAGAGCCTCATCCATGGTACAAAAGAGCTTCCCAGTCAGCTCACAAAACTGAGAAGTAATTGAATGTCAACAGAAGCCACTAGATGTTGGTATGCTTGTTACTCAGCCATCAATAGCTGATACAACTTCAACCAGAAGTGTATGGCTTTCTCTTACTCACTGGCCTCTGCTGTCATCCCCTTTACTGGTTGCTTTTCATGTCTTTGCGCTTGAAGTGTTGGAGACCCTGCAGCTCCAACTCTCCAGTCAGTATCTGTAGCCAGGACCTTTCCTGCCACTTACAGTCCCTATTCAAATGTGCAGTCACCATCTAGAGCATATCTATATCAAGTCCCCTCCAGGTCAGGGGACATAAGATACACTTCCTGTGGTCAGGCAGGTATCTTTCTCACCTGAGGCTCCTCCCTTGTGCACATGGTCTGTCACCCATCAGCAGATCCCAGAGGCCTGACTTCAGACTATCAACAGCACCTGACACTCTCCCATCCTGCCCCTTCCCATCTCAACCACACCCAGCTGCTTTTTGATTATTCAGTAGCCTCCCAAGGGCTTCCACCCTGCCCTGCATCCTTACCAGAACCCACCGAGGCTCCTATAACACAAAGGTCAGGCTGGGCTGCAGATCTGTGATGAGCACCTGCCTAGCATATGCCAGCCCCTGGGTTCCACCCTCAGTGCTGCAAAATAACAAAGGCTTGATGAAGCTGTCCTGCATCTCAGAGCAGTCCAAAGGCTCCTGAGTTCCAAGATAGGTCGGGCCTCACCCTCACCCTGGCACAAGGATGCATCCCAGGGCCTTGGGCCCACCTGACACCTTGCAGAGCCCCAGAACATGGGGCCCATCTCCAGCCTGTTGCAACAGAGCCTGCATTTGATCCATCTCCAGGAGACCTGTGTGCACATTCACACCTCAGAAGTGCCCCTGGCCAAGCACAGGCACTTGCACACTTGTCATCCCAGCTACCCGGGGAGGGTGAGACAGGAGACTCACTTGAGCCCAGGAGTTCCAGGCCAACCAAAGCAACATAGCAAAGCCCCATCTTGAAGAAGCCCCCAAAAAAGAAGAAGCAGCGTGGCCCTCCCTTATCCAGCCTCGCCCCTCCAGGATCCCATCTCCCATCATCTCCCCCACCTCAACTCAGGTTCCAGCCACTCAGGCCTCATCCTGCCCCTCCAACTCCAGGCACTCAGCCCCAGGACCTTAGCACGTGTTGTCCTTCTCCCCAGAGTCTCCACCCCAGAGATTCACAACCTCCTAACCTCTTTCAGGTCTCTCCAAACATCCCTTAAACCAAGAGGGCCTCTCTGCCACCTCCCTGAAGCCAGGCCTCAGCTCTCAACCCTAGTCCCAGCCCTGATTTTATTTTCCATGCATGTATTTGCTCTGTTTTCCTGTTCCTCCTAGCAAGAAGGAGCTCTTTGAGAGAATTTGCTGCGCTGGCCTTGGCATAACTGTGTCCACAGCAGATAGGAGCATCCCAGCATATAGTGAGTGCCCCATAGGAGTTTGCCAATTAATGAGAAAGATGTAAACAGAAGGCACCATCATAGTAGCCTGGGCACACAGGTGATGCCATCTCTTTCCATCACCTTTGTTTTCTAAGTCTCCATATGTTTGAAATCACGAAAGTACACCACATGATTTCTTTTTCATCTTTTGGGGCTGGGGCTGGAATGTTGAGCACATGCTCCTCCCCTGAGTTGCGGGCCACCCCGCCCCCCTCCTCTAACATCTGGAAACTTGTCCTCTTCAGGCTGGATAAAGAGAAACAGCTGTGTGCCCACAGAACATTTCAGAGCCAACCAAGTAGCACAGGAGTTTCAGTTTCTGCTGCCTGATGCACTCTAGAGCCCGCACAGGAACCCTGTGACTGTCACCGCCCGCTGAGGCCAAGGTCATCCCTGCTGCCACCCTCTGGCAGCCAGTAATTAGTACTCCCAGAAAGGTGCCCCACGGCCTGGTCCCTGGAGTCCTCACCCAGCAGTGTGGGTCACCTTTTCTTCCCAGAGGACCTATGTGGGTTGGTTTCTGTGGGGATTCAGGCTCCTCTTCCATCTCAGGACTGATGCTCCTGTTGGAGGTGATTCTGGACCCGCTGAACCCAGAAATGGAGGCTGCTGGCCTCACTTTGCTTGCCAAACAAGCTTGGAGCCACCAGGCTAGGCAGTCCAAGAGCGGAGAGGCTACTGCCTATTGGGGGAGCAGATTCAGGGTGCAGTCCACTGACTCCCCTTTGCATTCACCTTCATCACTCCTGCCCTGCATGACTCAAAGAGGTGGGCACCCAGATGCTCCCGAGGGTGGAAGGACCTTACTGGATCATTTCCAATTCTAGAATGGGGCAGCAGTGTTCCAGTGGGTAGAGTGGGGTGGGTGGGGGCAGAGAGGAAAGGGCAGAGGAGAGCAGGGGCACAGCACAAAGCAGATCAGTCATCTCAGAGTTGCTGGCCTTGGTAGTGCAGCCAGGGGCAGGACAGCAGAGAGACAGCTGGTGGCTTCCATCAGTGCCTGCCATTCCCTTCAAGCCAGCATCCTGTGGGTTGACACTCGCCTGTGGGTAGTGGGCTGCATTGTCTCTGACCCTGAGGTCTCTGAAGGTCAAATGAATAGCCCTCCTTTAGCTTGGCAACATGCACATATTAGGGTGAGCGATCCCATCTTCATTTTTAGCCTGGTTAGTATAAGAGCTCAGTCTCAAACAGTGGCCACCTGTAACATTTATCTAACATAAGAAATAGTGAGTGTGGTGCTGCATGTCTGAAATCCCAGCACTTGGGAGGCTGAAGCAGGAGGATCACAGGTCCAGGTCAGCCTGGGCTACATAGTGAGTTCAAGGCCAGCCTGAACTATTAGTGAGACTCTGTCTCAAAAAACAAAACAAAGCAACAACAAAAAGCAATATTGGTTGATAAAAGACCCTCCCATCAGCAAGCCCTGCAAAGCCAACAAATCCAGCACTGTGAAGTCAGTGGCCTCCAAAGAACCTGCAAGTCCCTTGCGCTCTCTTCATCTGCCTATACCCTTCTCCCCAGTGACAGTCACAGGATGTCTGTAGCCCCCGTATACACTTCCCAAGCTGAGGGACATAGGGACAGGGCCTTTACAAAACTCTCAGTGAGATTATGGGTGATGGGGGTGGGCAGGAACCAGTTCAAATAACGAGGATGGGAAACAAAAACAAAGTGGAAAGTGGAGACAAGAGCACTGAAGAGGACCCAGGGAGGGGCCTAAAAGTTGTAGGCTGCTCGTGGCTTCATGAGGAGCAAGGCTCCCTTCCCTTCTGCTTCCCATGAGCTGGGTGGTAACTGCAAAGGACGGGGTGTCTGCATGACATCACTTCACAGCAGGGTCCCAGCCCCCATGCAGCCACCACCCACCCAGTGTCTCACACACAACACTGCCAACTGATCCCTGTGGCCCTGCCCTGCCACCCTGCCCTCTGCAGGGTCCATCCAGACACCAGAACACACAGGACAGGAGGGGTGACCATGGCCATCAGGAGCAGGACAGACAGAAAGTGGGACCAGGGCAGACTCCAGTGGCATGGAGCAACCTTCCTGCAGTTTCCCGGGGCAGCAGGACACAAAAGAAGCATGACCCAGTGGGGTCACTCCATCAGTTCTAGCAACAGCTGACTAAATAACCTCAGCACCAAACCTGCTGTTTTTCCTTCAGGTCTGGATTGGAACCCAGGCCCTCCTGCATGCTCAGCACCCGCTGTATTGCCATGCTGCACCCCAGCACCCTGGTAACTGTCAGAACTCCCTCTGGCCTTCAAAGTGATACAAAGGTGTGCGCTCTGCATGCATGGAGGTGCCTCAGCTGGCACCTTGAGCCTCCCTGGTGCAGCCTGCACTGCCTAGCCCAGCAACCCTCACACTGTCCCTCATGATCTGGAGACTGTGGACCTGTCCAGTTTGGAGGCTGTGTGCTGCAGTTCCTAGGCTTCTCAGCTCCTCCAAGATAAGGGACTGGGGTGGGGACAGGGCTGTCCAGATCCCAGAGCTCAGCCCTGTTGCCCCACCTCAGACCCCACAAGCAGATGACATCAACCATGACAGCTCTGTGTGACTCCAGGAGCTTCTCTGTGGACCCAGCACTCCGCCCAGCCCAAATGAGGGTTTATGACACAGCTCAGCTTTGAGACTCAGGCCACAGGCAAGGCTGGTCAGGAAAACTAAGCTGGACGTGGCTTTCCCTGGGGCTAGTCCCTACAGGTCCATACAAGAGATTACATCTGGCCTCATCCGGGGACACCAGTGGGATCCCAAGAAGTTGTTCATCCGCTGATCAGGACCAAGCATCCGCCAAGTTTCAGAGCCCTAAAATGAGAAGTGATGAAGCCAGCACCGCGCCACCTAGTGGTGGGATTGTGCCGCTGACTTCAACGCTGCCTTGGATCCCTGGGAGTTGTGTGCAAACTGCTAGGTAAGGCTGAGGCCGGTCGGAGGATGCGTCCTTGTGCCAAGGTGAGGGTGAGGCTTGACCTCTCTTGGAACTCAGGAGCCTCTGGATTGCTCTGAGATGCAGGACAGCTTCATCAGGCCTTTGTTCTTTTGCAGCACTTAGGATGAAACCCAGGGGCTGGCACATGCTAGGCAGGTGCTCATCACAGATCTGCAGCCCAGCCTGACCTTTGTGTTATAGGAGCCTCGGTGGGTTCTGGTAAGGATGCAGGGCAGGGTGGAAGCCCTTGGGAGGCTACTGAATAATCAAAAAGCAGCTGGGTGTGGTTGAGATGGGAAGGGGCAGGATGGGAGAGTGTCAGGTGCTGTTGATAGTCTGAAGTCAGGCCTCTGGGATCTGCTGATGGGTGACAGACTGTGCACAAGGGGAGCCTTTACCACAGGAACCTGCCCTGCCCAGAGCTCAAAGATTCCCAGGGGTGGGTTTCCTCCAGGCCACTCAGGCCAGAGAACCAAGAGGCTGCAGCATTCCCAGGGCAAGAGTGGGACGGACCACTGCAGCAGAGCTGGAGGAAAGTGCTCAAGATGAAGCATGGGGCACAAGAGTGTCCTGGTTGGGAATTTCTCAAAGGATCTGCATTGCGCCTCTAGGTGACATAATGGACACATGCTCATGCACACACCACCCCCTCTTGCAGTGTGGGGCTTATGTGATCACTGTTAAGGCATCACTGGCTCTTGGGGGCTTCCAACAAATGACATTCAAAGAGATCTCAGAACATCCTTGCCACTTGGGTCCCTCGTCCCTTGGCTCTGGACTGGATAATTGTCAGTCATGGTACAGAGCTGGCAGTGTGTTGCAGTGGGAAATAAGAGAGGCTCTGTGGTCAAAGTAGGAAAAATTTCAGTTAGATCCTGGCAGGAGCTCCAGCAGTCACAGCATGGTGTCTGAGATAACAATGTATCGTGTTCTTGCAAACCACTAAGGGCTATAAGTTCTTGCCACAAAAAGGATAAATATGGGAGGTGAAGATGTGCTAACTGGCTCTATTTAGCTATTCCTCCACATCTACATATTTCAGAACCTCACACACACCTATAAATATATAAAATTTTTGCCAATTAAAAATTTAATCAATTTTTTAAAAGAAGCAGCAGTGAAAAGAAGAGGTGGGTGGTCTTTGGTGGAAGGGATGAGAGAAGTCCTAAAACTTGAGGAGACAGCTACATCCTGCCATGCTGGAGGCAGGATCAGGAAACATGGCTGTGACTGAGATGTTAGAGCCAGTAGGAGAATGGAGGGGGCACAGCCTGGACTACTGGGTGCAAATGCAGCCCTGAGACTTCAGCCTGGCCCCACACCAAGTCAGGTAAAGCAATGGCTTTGCCAGGCAACAGGTGACAATAGGCATCTGGGTGGGAAGAGGAAAGAGAGAGGACCTTGGCTTGGACTCTAAGGAGCCCAGGAAAGGCTTAGGGTTGGGGTGGCAGTGACAGCAGGCTGTCTCTGCCCCTGCTCCACATGCTGAGCTGTCCTCAGCAAGGTGATAGTGGTGGGGAACAGGATGGAACCCTGCAGAGGGGCCTGCTGTGGAGTCATCCCAGGTGACTGCGACATTCTCTAGGGAGCAGGCTCAGGATCAGCACTCCAGTACTGTGACAAAATGCCTGCATCAGTTAGCCAGCTTGGAAAAGAAGAAAGGCTGAGTTCATATAAGGGTTTCAGAGGTGTCTGTCCCCTGTCACCTGCCCCGAGTGCTGTAGGCCTATGTCTGAGGTCCACCACAGGGAAGTGCCTGACAGCAGAGGCCAAAAGGGAGGAAAGGGCCCAGTCCCAGTCTCCCCTCCAAGGTCACACTGTGACCTCACCTCCTCCCCAGGGCCACCTCCTATCATCCCACCTGCTCCCCACAGCATCACAGGCTAAGGACCAAACTTTTGACACCCAGACTCTGAGGGATGTTCAGGGTCCAAAGCAACACAGTGCTCATGCACCAGTGGGTATCCATGCCTTGTGCACTGACACAGTCAGTAACCAACAATAGGTCCTACACATAGGAGTCCCAGGGCACAGGCATGCAAAGGGGAAGTAGGGTGAGTTTCACAATGGCTCTTGGGGCCCAGGCCTTGCTGGAGCTGCTGGGAAATTTGGTCCCAGAACAAAGGCCCAGTCCTATTAGGAGTCTGAAAAGCTCTGTGGCTGTGGCAGAATCCTGCGCAGCATCCCAAGTGAGGCCCAGGAATCTCGGCAGTAGCAGCAGCAGCTGGAGTCTATTAGCAATCACTGCAGTGGGCAGGAGGGCAGCCTACGGTTTGAAGAGGCCTGGCTGCCTAGACCCCAAGAGCTCTTAGGGCCAGACTCTTTGGCTGGGGTGCATCTCTACATTTGCCCAGCCTGGATGAGGCCCTGAGTTCCATCCCCAGCATCCAAAAAAGAAAAGAAGAGAAAAGGGAATTCCTAGGACAGCAGCTGAAAGAGCCAGCAGTAATGTGTGAGTGAGTGGAAAGTGGGTCACTGTCCCAAACAGAAGGGATAATCCCTAAACTGTACAGCCTCTTCAAACTCCTTGGCCTGCTCAGTGGAACTGAAAACACTTGGCATGCCTCCTTGGCTCTGAACTTGTGCCTTCCAGTGAGTTCCCTTTGTTTCAGAAGAGTGTATCAAATAATTTCAAGGCCCTGTTAAAAATTCAAATAGTGCAGAAAGGTGTGCAGCAGATAATAGAGGCTCCTGCCCCCAGCTCTCTCCCCTAGGTCTCTACTCAGGTCAGCCTTTTTCTTTTTTCTCTTCTCTTCTATTCTCTTCTCTTTATTCTGCAGTGTTGGGAATGGAGCCCAGGGCCTCACACATGCTAAGCAAATGCCCTATCCCTGAGCTGTACCCCAGCCCAGAGTCACCCTTTTTAACCCTTTAACTGCTCATGAAAGGGGTTTTCCTGCAATAATGTGCAACCTGAGGCTAAGTATGAAGAAACATTAGGCCATTCTCAAATGAGGGGACATCTGAGTTCATGCCAAAGAGAGACTGAAAATCACTGTAAAGAGCAATATTCAATCAATCAGCAAAATTGAAATATGTATTCAAATTTAGAATATTATAATCAATACTGTATAGCATTAGGTTGTATTCAAATTAGAATACTATATTGAATTCACTGTTAGATGTTGTATTGATTCTGTATTGAGTGAGATTAAAGTTATATTCAGATTTTAAATCCTGTATTCTATTTAGGTTTAGAGTATTCAGATTTAAATTCAGGTATTTATTCTGATTTAATTTCAGGTATTTATTTAGGTTTTCTGAAGTGGATAACTACCCAGATTATGTAAGAGGATGTCCTGAGTCTTAGGAAACACACACAGTATTGGAAGATAAAGGGGCAGGTTATGTGTGCAAAATAACCACATGTGGTACTGAAGGCAAAAATATACCTGAGTGCATACGTAGTTGTTCCTTAGGATCCATGAGGGATCAGCTCCAGGGCCCCAAGGACCCACAGGTCCTCACATCCTTCACATAAAGTGACACGAGGTTCTCGTGTGACCTGTGCACACCACCCACATATGTTCGGTCATCTCCAGGATCCTTATGATACCTAGGGCAATGCAAAGGACATGTGCATAAACGGGACTGTGCAGGAGATGAAGATGAGGAAAAAGTCTGGGCAGGTTTAGTTACAGGTGCAATTTTTAAAAATGTTTTCCATCCATGATAGATTGAATCCACAGATGCAGAACCTGAGGTTAGAGAAGAAAGGCTGACCATAGAGAGGAAGGGAGAGGAGAAGAGGAGCGAGGAAGGGAGGGGAGGGGGAACGGAGGCCTTGGTAAATCCAGGTGAAGCAGACCTACTGATTGTAACCAAAATGAAAACCCAGTCTCAAAACAAAATAAAACGATTGTTTTTCAGTCACAGTGCTGAGCTAATTTAAGCACCATCTGAGCCAAAACATCACAAGCTTTGCAGCATTCAGTTCGCGCTTGATTCCATCACCCAGACATGGTCTCCTGCGGGGGGGGGGGGGGTGAAGGGCAGGTGAGACGTCACCCTACCCCATGTGAATAAACAGTTGTCCCAACAACCCGGAAAGTCACTCCTCCCTCCTGGCCAGCCTCGCCTTTTCCCTCAGGCTGCTCCCCACATCTGTGGCCCGCAGCTCCGCGGGGCGTCGTCTGCCGAGCAATGCGTGAGCCCTCCCTGTTGTGCTCTCCACAGCCCCTTAGCTCTGCGGGCCTCTGTTTCCTCACCCTTGACAAGTTTCCTTGCTTCTCTGGACCGCTCCTGGTCACTGCGAGCACCGGGAGAGGCGAGCCTGGGCCCTGCAGTCTGCGCGTGCTCGTGGGAGACAGCCAAAGTGGAGAGAGAACCTGTCCGGTCCTGTCCAGTCCCATTCAGGTCCCCGCACCCTGTCCTGTCCAGTCCTGTCCCGTCCTGATCTGGCTAGTCCAGGTCCCCCAGCCTGACCACCGGGCCGTGTGCACAGCAGGGCCAGCCCTTCCGTAAGCCTCTGCAGCCTCTGCGGCCTCTGCGGCCGGGGCCCTGCGCTCAGAGTGCCGGTGACCAAAGGGTGGGGACGCAGCAGGGCCGGGGTCTGAGACCCGCAGGGAAGCCAGGTCTGAAGCTGGACCCAAAATTGGAGGGGGGGCATCGATATTTAAATAACGTTAACCATTCTCATTTTATTTTATTTTTGCATGCCAGTTTTACAAAACTTTTTTTTTTTAAGTACCCATTTATCCAGATGCAGACGAGTGCTTGGAGCATTTCCAGGACGCTCCAGCTGCGGGCGGCGCCTCGCGAGTCCCCGGCTTGGGTCCCCGTCCTCGCGCGAGTTGGGGGCTACGCGCGCAACAGGGCTGGGCTGTGATTGGCCTGAACCAGAAAGGAGTTCCGCCCATCTGACTAGCGATTGGTGAAAATGTGAGTATGACTGGCAATCTGACTAATGAGAAGTGCGAGGAGGCCCTCTAGGGGCAGAGCGCCAAGAGATGGCTGTGCGCGCGGAGCCAGCTGGACCGGACCGCTATGATGGGAAAGGAGGGTGACCCTGCTGTGGTACAGCTTCTAAAGGCCGAGTGCCTTGGTTCACTGCTGACTTCTAAACGTTGGTAGTTATTTAGGAATTTCACATTGCCATTAATGGACCTAATTGGAGTTTGGGACGCAGGGGGTGGGGGGCGTTTGTGGGTTTTGGAATCAGTGATGTCAGAGCTGGAAATATTTGTCTTCTTCTAGGTTCACGAACAACTTCTATTGTTCATGCACCATAAAATGATCTTTTCCTTCACCTTCAAGAATTTGCGTGCAACTCTCCCTAAGTCCAGACTTATTTAATTTTTTTTTTTACTTTCTTGGTTATTGATCTTTTATATTTCATGCTTTCATATATTTATATTTCACGGAGTCAATGTTATTATGTGTGTTTTTTCCAGAAAATGTATCTAGTTGCAGTTTTGTTTTGCTGAAGTTCTTTTTCCCAATAGGAGACTTGTGGGCTAGAATGCAGATTTTTAAATCATATTAATGAACATTTAAGTGCAAATAATGTTTTCTTATACCCTTAAAGTAGTCTTAGCTGGCGGACACTGTGACATGCCGGTAGCCCCAACTATTTGGGAAGCTGAGGCAGGAGAATCACTTGAACCCATGAGTTTGAGGCCCTTCTGGGCAACATAGCAAGACCCTGACACACACACCCACCGCCAAAGTTTATATTAGTTGTTCTACCCTTCTCCCTTTTGCCACTTCTTGTTTCTCATTTTTCTTTATAATATTGCATAGAAATGAGGCAAATGGGGTGGTAACCTGTCAATCAGAGACTCAGGAGACAAGCAGCAATGCCTGGCACCTGGGACCAGTCTTCATCCTTCTCCAGAGGACTTAGGGTGAGCAGGTTCCCCAGGTCTGATGTCAGCCTGAGCATTAAAGGACACAAAAGATGGGCGTTAAGCTTGCTGGGAGCCTTTTCACAGCCAGCGCTCACTGTAGCTTGTCTTCTTTTCCTGCTTTTAATTGGCCTGCACTCACTGTGCAGAGCAAGTTTCTCTTCCTACCTTTAATACCTTTAATGAATTTAAAACTTCATTACCTTTTGCTTTTGTCATGACCAATTTTTTGTTCAGGACAGAAAGACCCTAGAAAGCACTGCTAGAAGCAGTCCTCAGCACCCCAAAACCCAGTAATAAATGTGTCCCTTATTTACATATACTGTTTGCCTAGCCAGTTACCAAGGGTATTTGTTTCATTTTCATTCTGTTTCATTTTACTTGTATTCTTTTTCCTTTATTTATGGATTTTTTTCACTCTGCAACACTTTGTGAACACATTTCTTCATGGACAGATGCAGTTCGCTGTTACCATGTTCTGTGGTTGTGCAGGACTTTGCTCCATGCGTGGCTACATGTGATTTGCCCCAGTTTCAGGTTCCCAGCCACAACCCCAGGCCTTGGAGGATCCCAGGGAAGTGCTTGAGGGGACAAGTGGGATCCATGGGATGCAAAAGACACCCAGGGCAGGTGGCCATGCACTTGACCAGAGCCGAGCTGTGGGCTGCGTCCTCTGCAGGAAGAT
This sequence comes from Heterocephalus glaber, assembly GCF_000247695.1. The sequence continues at coordinate 382,265 of NW_004624939.1, read as the reverse complement.
GGGAAAAGACTCTGGGTCCTCAGCCTCTCATCAGAGGCTCCGACCCGGCTCAGCATAGTCTCTAGGAGCCAGAGGAGCAAAAGCACATGACTTGCTGTCCCTGCAGCAGGAATTGGTGACACTGAACATCCACAACAGCATGGGACTGGCTCAGAATGATAAAAATAGAGCAATGAAAAAGAGGCTGTGGATGCCTCACCCCAGGAGGTGGGAGGGCACAGCCAACCTGGTGAGTCCTGTCCCAGAGTGCCCGGCCACTTAGCTGTGACCTCTGAGCAAGCCAGGTACAGCCACTATCCAGTTCTGTATAGAGCGACCCCTGGTGAGTGCAGCAGAAGAGGATAAGTGCTGCAGATTCCCCAGCAGAAAGGGACAGGAGGGAGAGCCTCAGGCAACTGGAGTTTGTGAGGTTACATGTATAAGGAAGGAGGGCCTTGAGAAGTAAACCCACACAATGTTTATTTTTAAATCATAAATAAGAGGCAAAGGAAATGCTGGAGAGGAAACATTCATGAAATCCAGGTCACTAAAGTGCATTCAAACAGTTTGACCCTCCCACACTGTTTAAACAGTTGAGGGGAGGGCTTTCTTTGCTGACTACGAGCTCCAACATGCATACCTACCAAAGGGCACTCAGAAAACAATCACTGCTTGTCCCCAAGCTGAAATGTCCAAGGTCAAGCTCAAGGAGAAGACACTAGAATTCACTCACGTGTCTGCATAGAGTCACCACTGTAAAGACACTGATTTCGCTGGAGGTTAAAGAACTTGTATTTCCTAATGCAGATTGAGGACACCAGACCTCCCTGCTAATCTGTGCAGAACACTGAGCCACATCCCAAGTGGCACCCAACTGTGACCGCCTTCTGAACTTCAGGTCCTCCCTCTCAGGTTCTACCAGGTGGAATCAGATTTTACCTTAGATCAGCTGGCTTCAGTGCCTCTGGGATGGTTTCCATTCTAGAATGAAGTGGAATTGTCCCTGAGTCATCTGTCTGTCCTCTTACAGCAGTTGGCACTGTAATGTATCCTGACACCATAAGAAGAAAACTGAACTAAGGATGTTTGTCCTGGACCATTTTTGCCTTTCGAAAAACACCAGTGTTTCCAGCCTTTGGCGGGGAGTAGGGGGGACTGTGGGTCTCATAAGGCTCCCACTATCCCAGGCTGGAACCCCTGGAGCCCCTCAGGATCAGAGCGTCCTTGAGCCTCAGCCCCCTGCCGAGCCTGCCTGGTCTCCTGCCGGGCAGAACTGGACAGATCCATGGCCACATCTGCATTCTCAGGTCCCATTGTGTCTGAGCCTCTGTGAGGACCTTTGTGAAGATGGTCGGAGCCCCAGAGTCCTGCCACCTTGTCCTCGCTTCCTGGCTTCCTTATCATCCCCGTGGATTTTTTATGGATCCCTTGGGAAAAAAAGAGAGAAGAAAGTAAAAAGCAAACAAAAACCATATTCAATTCAGCAATGAAGCACACTTCTTCCTCATCATTGTTCTCTGTGTCCCATTAGAACTATCCCTGCCTGAGTGAGTGACTGCCTGAGTGACTACAGGTGAGCTGGCTAGGTGACTCCCATCCTTAAGGGAAAAGCTGGTGTCTGCCAGCTGTCACACTCTGCAAAGCTGCTGTGCTTGTGTGACTCAGTGATTGAGCCCACTTTCTCCCACAAGCAGGTCCTGTGGGTGCAGCACACCCCCCTACCCCGTATTTAGTGCCCGACTGGCTCCCTACCCTGGGTTCCTCTGGTCCCTTCTTGCCTGGGGCAAAGTCCAGACTGCATTAAGAGCTGATATCCCCACTTCCTGCATCTTCCTGGCCAGCAGACCCTCAAGGCCTGTTTGCTGAACAACAACCCTCCTCCTTCCCAAATTAAAGTCACATGGGGTCCCCTAGCCAACCTCCCCCGGCCCCTAGTGGCGATCTGTGACTCTGATCTGTGACTCCTCATCCTCTGAGCTGTGAGGCTGCAGCAGTAAGGGTGGCTCGCACAGTGGCCACCCCAGGCAGGCCTCCAGCAGAGGCTGTTTCAGCAAAGAAAGTCTAAGAACAGAGACTCTGCGGCAGGTGTGGCTGGCAGACCCAGCAGGGACCAACCTGACCCTGGTAGGGTTGGCTATCTAGGTTTTCTCCGCGCTCCCCCATGTCCCAACCCAAACACAGTGTGAGCAGCACAGGTGGTGGTAGGGAGGCGGCCTGACGCCAGCCTTGCTGTGGGCAGGGGTTAGACTGGAGCGTCAGCGGATACTGAGGCTCAGTACAGGGCTTCGCTTGCTCTAACCACCGCGGTCTGGTGAGGACCCTGCGCCCCCCCACACACACACACACCCCGTGATTCCCGAGCCCCGCACCTCACACTCCCAGCCCCTGCTCACCCAGCAGCCAGGGCGCACAGCACCCCGGCGGGCGGCCTTGGACCGCGCCGAGCACCGCGCCGGGCAGCGGGAGGCAGTGCCGCACCAGAGCCCCGTACAGCCCGTACTCAGCCATCACGCTGCTGCCGCCCCAGCGCTTCTCTCGCTTGCGCCACTTGGCCCGGCGGTTCTGGAACCAGACCTAGTAGGGGCGGGGGGAAGGGGAAGGGAAGAAGGAGGCCGGAAAGAGAGAAGGGGAGAGGGAGGGAGGGAGGGAAGGAGGAGAGCGCACAGGGGACGCAGTGAGCGCGCGCTGGGAGCCACAGACCCGCGGGCCTGAATTCCGGGTCTAAGAAGGACGATCCTCCCACACACACCCTGCGAGGGAAGCCTCAGAAGTTCGGGAGCCATAGCTTCCCTCTGAACCCCGGTATTCAGGTGTGTGGGGATGAGGGCTCCCGCTTCCCCTGAAGTCTCCCGGGGAGTCTGGTGAAAACCTCAGAGCAAAGTACTTGCTGTCCCCAGCGTGGTGTAAAGGGGTCAACTGCACCCAGGGCCAGGTTTTCTCGGGAATGGGGAGAGCCCTCTGGGTCCAGGCCCCTCTGGACCGCCTGTCTTAGGGCCGTTGCTGATTTTCTCATGGGAAATATTTCGTTAATGGGAGAACATTGTGGAATATCGTGCTGCTAGGTTAGCAGGAGTGAATGGGCGTCGAATCTCCTGACAAACCACAAGCACAGTACTCCGTGCACGTGAACAATTGTGCACACATGTGCACAGCACACGACGACGTAGGCTGGACACCTGTGACATGGAGGGGACAGGGGTAGGGTGTAATAGCAGCCATGTGTGTTGGTTTCTATGGGGTCTTAAGGTGAAGAGGGTTGTTTTTTAAAAAAATATATCTTCATGTAGTTTCTCACTGAAGCACACATATTTTACGGCTGTTGAGTATGATTCCATGACATAATTAAAGCAAAAGGGTCAAGGGCCCTTTTGGTGCTTTGGCTATGTAGCTCTCAGCTTTCCAATGAAGGGGACTTCAGTGGGCTTCACAGAAGTGGCTCCCTGTGTGTGAGAGTCTCTAAAGGTCTTTGGGAAGGAGAAAGGGGACCTCAGACACCTGTATCCTGTCTTCAGGAAGCTGGGTTTTCAGGGCCAGCATTTCCCGGGCATAGACATCAGGGTAGTGGGCTTCTCCAAAAGCCTTCTCCAGCTCTTCCAGCTGCTGAGCAGTAAAGACTGTCCTGTGGATTGGAAACACTGTGAGCTTCCCTGCCTGAGGACCATGTGCTACCCCTGCTGTCTGCACCCAAAAGCCACTTTATGCCACCTGGACACCCCACCTCAGGACAATCAGCCTCTGGAAAGCCCAGGTCTTTGGTTCAAACAAGACAGTCTTTCTTTCCTTTGGTGCTGAGGATGGAACCCAGGGTTCTGTGCATTCTAAGCCCATGCTCTACCATTGAGCTGCAAACAAAGCCTTTAGCTTATTCTCTTTCTTTCTTTTCTTTTTTTGGTGCCGGGGATCAAACTCGGGACCTTGTGCTTTTGAGGCAGGGGGTGGAACCACTGAGCTAAATCCCCGGCCCCCTTTAGCTCATTAATGAATCCCACCAATCCCTTCTGATGAGACCCATTTCACAGACCCACAAATTGTGTCTTTAAATAGTGCAAAGATCAATCTGCAGCCTCATGGGAGTGCAGAATATTCTTTGCAAATGGCTTGCAGTACTCTCCGCACAGCCAAGCAGGAGGCCACTGAACCCATCCCAGCCAGGGCCAGGGCCATAAGCTCCCAAGTGCTGATCCCATGAGCACCAGGCTGTGTCTAGGGAAAGGCAGCCAGGCCCATCAAGGCAGCAGGTATCCCTGTACCTGTGCCGCCGCTTTTTCCTCTTGCCCAGGCCAGGGGATGCCTTCAGGTCACTTCTGTCTTCAGACAGACTGTCCTCATCTGTGGGCACAGGAAGAAGAGCCTGCTAAGCAGAGTATATTCTTAGTCTGTTTCCTGGATTTTACTGTGAGTGTTGAGCCCTGAACCTGTTAGGGATGTGTATGATGGTAAGAACGAGGCTTCTAGCACCCCCAGATTCAGTTATATTTTGTAGAGTGAAAAACCAAAGTAGCTACTATTATCATCTTATTTTTACAAATGAGGAAACCAAGGCAGAGACCTTCAGTACCTTTCCCACGATCACTCCAGTCCCTCTCCATCCCACTGCTCAAAGGGATAGCAGAGGCTGTAACACCAGAGCTCAGCCCTGTCTGAGGTGCCAGTCCAGAGCCTCATTTTTTTTTTCTCAGCACTGGGGATCGAACTCAGGATCTTGCGCTTATGAGGCAGGCATGGCACCACTGAGCTAAATCCCCAGCCCCAGAGCCTCATTCTTGATAAGGGTACCAGATGATTTGTAGCTGCACCTAGAAAAGTGAGAACCACTCTTCTGGGTTTTATCTTTTTAGACTCCTTTCATCGGGAGATCCAGATGGAAAAGGAGGTTAGGAGACCAAACTATTATCACAGTCACTGTTCAAAGTCTCATTGCCTCAAGATAGGAAAAAATGAATAAAGGCAACAATAACAAAACAACACTAGTTTTGCTTCTACCTCCCTTGGTCACCAGAAACCTGTGCTGGAGTCATAACATTCCCTGGTGTGGTCCACTTGGTAGATATTGCCCACTGGAGCTGCTGAGCATGTGGACATGGTCAGATGGAAATGTCACTTGTGCCCTGGGTTTAAGAGACTCAGTGCCCCCAAAGTTAAAGTAGCTTTGTATTGATTACATAGAGATAATACTATTTACAGAAATTGGATTTTAAATGTAGTACATTACTTAAGTTAGTTTCACCTGTGTATCTTCCCTTTTAAGACAACTGATCATTTCTCCTCTCACACACCTCACATGACTCTGCTGACAGATCTGCTCTGTGTCTTCCTGAAATCCCACACAGCCTGGGACTTGGTAGCCTTTTGCCCTTCGTTTTATCTAGGCTGCATAGGAACCTATCCTATGAAGGTGGCCTTTGACTGTATTTTTGCAGTACTGGGGATTGAACCCAGGGCTGGTCTGCCACTGAGCTGCTCTCTCAGCCCTTTTTATTTTTTATTTTGAGACAAGGTCTTGCTAAATTGCTTAGGCTGGCCTTGAACTTGCAATCCTCCTGCCTCAGTCTCTGGAGTTATGGGATTATTGGTGAGCACCACTGCACCCCTGCACCCAGCCACTGTTTAGGAGGTTTAGGAAGGAAAATCCTCTTAGGGCTGAGTATTCAGCAGCCTGTTGACCTGCCTGCTTCCTTTTATTATCCATGAGGCTCAATGTACTCTTTCCCCTCACTTTTGCTCTAGGTTCTACGGTACAGTTTCACTAAGGCTATGTTTTCTTTTTTTTTTTTTTTTTTGGTACCGGGGATCGAACTTGGGACCTTGTGCTTGCAAGGCAGGTGGTGGAACCACTGAGCTAAATCCCCGGCCCAAGGCTATGTTTTCTTTTGTAATTCTCCTTTCTTTCCCCACGACCCAGCTCTCTCAATTTCTTGCCCTGTCCTTTATGGAACTTCATTTCTTCCTTCCCTTTCCCCGAAGTCTGCATGGACTTCTTTGAAGAAACTGGCAGCTCGGAAGGAAAGACAGAGCAAAGATACAGGGACTCCGTGGGGCTGGGAGAACGACCCGGGAGCGCGATATAGGATGCCTTTCAGCACCGGGCAGCGGACAGTTCCCGTCCAGCGCTCCCCTCTGCTCACCCAACCACCCTGCTGCCCAGTCCGCCAGGTCTGACTCCTCGGGTCGCAGCCTTCCTAACGCGCGCCCTGCCTGGAGCCTCTGCCGTCGGGGACCCGGGGCGCCCCAAGGGTCCCGGCCCGTACAGAGCGGGCAGGGGCGGGAGTGGAGCTCGGCACCTACCGGACTCGGAGTCTCTATCGCTGCGATGCAGACGGTCTGGCCCGGGGGGCGGGACAAGGAAAGAGCAAGGGGCGGCGGGCGGGAGCGCTACAAGAGGACCCCCGCACCCCGACCTTGGCCCCGGCCGGGCGGGCGGCTCTGCCTCCAAGCCCAGCAGGTCGGTGATGGCGAAGCCCCGCAGGCGCGCGCCGGGCACCACAGTCCCGATGCCCGCGCGGCCCCCGGGGAGAGCGAGGGGCGCTGACCCCGCCATGGCCTCTCCGGGCTGGGCGACCGCGGTCCCCGCCGGCTCCGCGCTTTATACCGGCGACCAGGGCGTGGGGCGGGGCCCGACCAGTGCCCCAGGGACCCCGCCCCCCTCGCCACCTTCCAGCTGTGCCCCAGTCTCCACCCGCCTGCGTTCGGAGGGCTTCTCCGCCCCCGACCACCCGCCCGCTGCAGAACCCGACCTGGATCTGGACCCGAAGCCAGGGGAGTGGTGGGGGCTGCAGACCGGCGCTAGACGGCGGCATAGGGCACGAGGTTCGCGGAAGGCGCGACCCTCGGACATACCCCAGCGAGGCTTTAGTTCCCGCGTGTCCCGTGCCACCAGCAGCCCTGGATGGGGGTCCAGGGCACAGCCCGTCTCAGGTCACCTTCTCCTCCGAACACCCCTCACTGTACTAACTGAGCCAACCCTTGCATTATAATTGGCTCCCAGGCATTCGGGGCCCCTCCTGACTCGGCCTTGCCACCCCCTTCCTATCCTTCCTCGGTTTCCGGACGCGGGGCTCGTATCCTCCTCGGTTATCAGGACATCAAGTCTCCGTGGTCCCCACAGTGGCGAGATGGGGACTCCCCAGCAGGCGAGGGTGGCACTGACGCCTCACGGACCCCTCCTCGATTTTCCTCTGGACTCAGGCGAGGCAGCGGAGATGCAGAACCCGCCCGAGGCTCAAACCTCCGTTCTGCGCCGGCAGCGTGGTCGGGTGTTTCGGTTTGGTTTGGTTTTTGAGACCGGGTTTGAATACATAGTCCGGGCTGGCCTGAGACTCGCAATTCTCCTGCCTCAGCCTCTCCTTTTCGGGATTACAGGCATGCACTGCCACGCCTCGGTTAAGCGTGGTGGTGAACAGGCGAGACAGCTGGCTCTGAGGTGCCCCAGGCAGGGTCACCGCCTGGGAGTCCTCCCCGCCCCAGCTTCCCAGGGCTCAGAGTTCTCGGATCCTGAAGACCTCCGTAGGCAGCCAGGGACCCTAAAGCACCAGGGTGCCGGATGGAGGCGCCTGACCCTCACGGGGGTGACACCAGAGGCGGTGCCTTGCCCGAAACGCCCCCGCGCCCCTCACGACCACCCTAGCTACGAGGAGTCGAGGATCCCCGCGCCACACATGAGCTCAGTTCCTCCGCTGCCCGGAATGGGTGGGGCCCCGGCGAAAGGCGAAGTGGGGAGCGCCTGGGGGTTCCGACACATGGACGGCGGCGTGGGCGGCCGACGCGAGCAGAAGGGCCTTGCGCCGCCGGGCAGATGCTGCATCCACGCAGGCGCCTGGAGCGCAGAAACCTCGCACGTGAGGCCAGAGAGGTGGCCCGCGAGCGTCTCTGCCGGGGCCACCCTCGCAGTCACTTCGGCACCCTAAATCCGTTAAGGGGTCGGGATCCGCCTTCACCAGCCAGGATTATCCAGGATTTGACTTATGAGCAAAGGCTTCTCTCGTTATCATCCAAGGAAGGCTTCCAGCCCCGGTGTTGCCGCAGCCAGTCCTCCCCCCTCCAGGTCGCAGCCTGGGCGCTCTTCTCGCCTGTGACGCTGGCGCTATGAAAGGCTGGCTGTGTAAGGGGTTCGGAAACTACGGCAGCGACCGCGGATCCACCTGGGTCTCTGCTTCCCGGTGCAAGTGTCGCCAATGAGCCTGGGCAAGGTCCTCCTCCTACGGCCTCCCTCCTTGATGGCTGCTTTTGTGCCCCGGCTAAATGTGGTTGTAGAAGACACAGATTCACATACTCTCGGGTCTAGATGTGGACTCTGGAACAAAAAAGAGGCATCAGAGGGAAAACTGAGGACATCGGTATGAGCTGGTTCCTTCATGGTAATGCACCAGCGCTGATTTCTTGGTTTTGACCACTGTGCCTTGGCTGTGGACGGTGTGAACAGTGGGAAATGGATGAGGTTGGGGAGCTGTGTATATTATTATAGAAACCATCAGAATGGGTTTTTTAAAAGCCAAGACCTGCCCTAACTGTATATTTCTACAAGAAATGCACCTGAAATATACAGAAACAGATTAAAAATAAAAGGACAGAGAAAGATATACCATGTTAGCACTAATCAAAAGTAAGCTGTTTTCAGACAAAACAAACATCAAAACAAGGACAATTATCAAGAATAAAGAGGGCACTGCATAATGATGGAACAACCAGTTTTCCAGCAAATGTAACAATACTTAAGATGCGTACACCAAACAACAGAGTGTCGAAATACACCAGCAATACAGACTGATAAAAAGGCAAGGAAAATAGACAAATCCTGTTACAGTGGAGACTCACACACTCCTCTCCAGTACTTGACACATTGGTGTGCACAAAATCAGTAAAAATATAATTGAACTGAACACCACCATCAGGCAGTTGGATCCAATGACATTTGTAGAATACTTCATCCAAGTTGGGCATGGTGGTGCATACCTGTAATCTGAGCACCCTGGGAGACTGAGACAGGAAGATGGCAAGTTTGAGCCCAGCTTGGAGAACTCCAGAACTTTGTGAGATCCTGTCTCAAAAAGTTTTTTTAAAAATTTACAAAAAGGAGTAGGGATGTAGCTCTGCAAAAAGGCCTTTGGTTCAATCCCCAGTACAAAACATAACAGAACAAAACAACATATAATGTTCTCAAGATCACATGGAATATTTACCAGATAGGCCACAAAACCCACTAAACAAATTTAAAAGAATAGAAATCATACAAAGTATGCCCTCAGGCCACAACAGAATTAAACCAAAAATCATGGCAAGAAAGTAGCTAGAAGATCCGAAAGTATTTAAAGATTAAATAATGCACTTCTGTATAACACAAAGATCAAAGAAGTCTCAAGAAAAATTTAGAGTTGTTTTGAACTAAATGCAAATGAACATGCTGTTTGCTGTGTGTGGGTTACAGTCACAGAGCCTGGAAGGACAGGGACGATGCTGGATGCAGGTGTCAGGAAAAAAGAAAGATTTAAAATCAACCACCCAAACTTCCTAATTGGGAAAGGAGAAAGGGGAGGGAATATTAAATCAAAAGCAAGCAGAAGAAAAGAAATAATAAAAATTAGGGTAGAAATCAATTAAATTGGAAGTAGGAAGGCAATAGAGAAAATCATTGAAGCCAAAAGCTGATTTTTTTTTTTTTTTGTACCAGGGATCAAACTTGGGACCTTGTGCTTGCGAGGCAGGTGGCAGAACCACTGAGCTAAATCCCTGGCCTGATTCTTTAAAATGTTTGATAAGGGTTGGGGATTTAGCTCAGTGGTGCCAACGCTTGCCTTGGGAGCACAAGGTCCTGATTTGATCTCCCATACCAAAAAAGTTTGATAAAATGAATGAGCTTTTACCCAGGCTTAAAAAAAGAGAAGAAAGAAATCTAAATTGCTCATATCATTAATGAGAGAGGAATCATCACTATGGACCCCATGGGCATTAAAAAGAAAATAAATATTACAACAATTCTATACCCATAAATTTGATAACTTGGATGAAATGGACCAATTTCCTAAAAGATGCAAATTATCAAAACTCACACAAAGAGAAATAATCTCTGTGTAGGACTTTATCTGTTAATTATTATTATTCTTTATCTATTAAAATCATTAATAGCCCTCAAAAAAAGAAAGAAAAAAAAATGAGGCCCAGATTATTTCATTTTGATTTCCAAGAAGCATTTTTAAAATGATACCAATTCTTTACAATTTTTTCCAGAAGATGGAAACATAGGAAATACTTTCAGTGCATTCTATACATTACTCTATAACAAAACCAGAGAAGTACATTAGAAGAAAGGAAATCTACACACCAAGCTCTCATATAGATTTTTTTAAATCCTCATCAAAATACTAGCAAATTAACTCCATATGTATTCAAGGAATTATATATACCACAACTATGTGGAATTTATTCCAGGAATGCAAGGCTGGTTCAACCAGAAATCCATTAATGTAATCTATCATGTCAATAGGCTAAAGAAAAGAATCATAAGGGGAAGGGGAAAGGGAAGAAAGGAAAGGAAAAATTATGAGAAAGAAAAAAAAATGGAAACAAAGTCTATGTAAATAAGGAAGGGTGGTGGGGGTGAAGGGCACATAGGTAATGGGGAAAAAAATAAGAAGATACATCATGTTCAGGTACAAACACCCAATGAAAATGTAAATGTATTATATACCTAAAATGTACCAATTAATATATAAAAAATAAAAGAAAGAAAAGAATCATAGCGTCACATCTACAGATGCAAAAAATTATAAAATCCAAAACTCCCATGACTTTAAAACTCATTCTCAGAAAATTAGAAATGGAACTTCTTCAACTTGATAAAGAAGGTCTACAAAAAATCTACAACTAACTTCTTACTTAATGATGAGAAACTAAATACTTTTCCCTTAATTTGGAGTAAAAGGTAGGATGTACCCTTTCACCACACTACTCATATTATACTGGAAATCCTAGTCAGTGCAATAAGAAAAAGAAATAAAAAAGAAAAGAAAAGAAATAAAAGGAAAAAATAACACTGTCTTGGGTCATAGATGAAATGATTGTCAACTCCTGTATCTAATACATGATTACAGTAAACCTCAAGACACAAGCTTAATATACAAAAATCAGTTGCTTTCTTGTTTATCAGCAATTAACAATTCAAATTTGAAATTAAAATACAATATCATTTACATTAACACAGATAAATAAAGTATGTTGGTAAAAAGCTTAAAATATATATACAGGGACACCATGAGGAAAACTGTAAAACTCTGATGAAAGAAATCAAAGATCTAAATAAATGGAAAGACATTTCATGTTCATGAACGAGAAGTCTCCATATTGTTAATAAAACTTCCTACTTAATATATGATGCCTAATCATCCTAATCACAACCCCAGCAGAACAATTCAAAAGCTTCTATGGTGAGATGGACTTAAAACAATTAACACAGGCTTGAGGGGCAAAGTCAGAGGGCTGATGCCACCCAGCTCTGGGACTCACTGTGGAGCCACAATGACTGAGACAGAGTGGTTCTCGTGAAGAGACAGACATAGAAGTCAATGAAACAGAAATGGACCTACACAAATACCATCAGCAGATCTTGACAAGATACAGAGACAGTCCACTGGGGATAGGATAGTTTCTTCAGTGAATGGGGCTGGAACAATAGATAGTCATAGTAAAAAATAATAATAATAATGATCTGGACCCAAAATTTATACCTTACTCCAAAATTAACTTAAAGTGGACTATGTAAGAACACTATAAACCTTCTAAAATGTAATCCCAGCCTTTGGGAGGCTGAGGCAGGAGGATCACTGAGAGTTTGAGGCCAGTCTGGGCTACATAGAGAGACCCTGTCTTAAAAACAAAAACAAAAACAAAAACATTTCTAAAAGATACCTTAGGAAAAAATCTAGATGGCTTCTGTTTTGGTGATGACTTTTTAGATATAAGCTCAAAACCATGATTTGTGAAAAAATAATAAAGTTGGAGTGTATCTTACGGGTGTTGCCACTGCTGCCCACACCACACCCAGCTGGATCCTTTCCTTTCTTTTCCTCTCTCTCCTCTCCTCTCTCCCTCTCTCTCTCTCTCTCTCTCTCTCTCTCTCTCTCTCTCTCTCTCTCTTCCCCCTCCTTCTCTTCCTCCTCGTCCTGTCCCCCCTCTTTCCATGCTGGAAGTGGAACCCAGCCCTCTTGCTGAGAAGACGCTCACCACTGAGCTACCTGCTGTCCCCCATTTCAATATTTTCAAACCTTCACCTATATTTCCCTTAACACCTTTCTGGTCAGGAGGAATGTCTAGATCATAACATATTGGATTTACCCTGGCATTTGTTGTATAATAAGAATCCAATCTAAAATAAATAAATTAATGAAATAAATTAAAAATAACTATTCTGTGAAAGATACTGTTAAGATAATGAAAGGCAGGACCGAGGATTTAGCTCAGTGGTTCCACTGCCTGCCTCAAAAGTGCAAGGTCCCGAGTTTGATCCCCAGTACCAAAAAACACCAAACAAGCAAAGATAATGAAAGACAAACCACAAACTTATCACAAATATTTGCACTGCACTTGTCTGTTTAAGGAATGAACTCTTAAAACTCAGTAATAAATCAAGCAACTTGATTTTTCAGTGGGCAAAAGATCTGAACAGATATCTCAGCAATGAAGATAACAGTTGGCAGATAATTATGTGAAATGGTTCTCAGCATTATGTGCTGTTAAGGTTAATGCCCTTAATGGAGAATTCAACTCAGGACCTAGCACTTGACAGGCAGGCACAAAGCCACTGAGCTACATCCCCAGCCGTCATGTGTTGTTAAGGAACTGAAAACTTAAATAACAATGAGGCGCCACTACATACTTATTATATAACTAAAACTCCAAACACTCACAACATCAAATGCTCATAAGGGTATGGAGAAACAGGAACTCTCGAGTATTGCTGGTAGGAATGCAAAATGATACAGCCACTTTGTAAGACAGCTTGGAAGTTTATCACAAAGCTAAACATAGTCTTACCATATGGCCTAGCAGACATTCTCCTTGGTATTTACTCATTGAATTGATAATTTAATCCCTCAAAAATCATGCATATGAGTGTTTATAGCAGCTTTTCTATAACAGCCGAAAGTTGGAATCAATCGAGATGATCTTCCATTGGTGAATATATAAATAAACTGTGATACATCCAGACAATGAAATACTACTTAATGATAAAAGGAAATTAGCTATCAAGCCATGAAAAGACACAGAGGAACTTTAAATGGATATTGTTAAGCGAAAGAAATCAGTTTGAAAGGGCTACATACTGATATGACATTCTAGAAAAGGCAAAACTGTAGATGGTAAAAATATCAGTAGTTTCTAGGAGCTGCAGAGAGGGGAGAGATGAATAGATAGCACATGGAGGACTGAGGGGCCAGTGAAATAAGTGTGTCTAATACTGTATGGCATTATACATGTGTCCAAATCCACAGAATGGGGCCAGGGATTTAGCTCGGTGGTTTTGCCACCTGCTGCGCAAGTGCAAGGACTCAAGTTCGATCCCCAGTACCAAAAACAAAACAAAACAAATCCACAGAATGGACAATACAAACAACAAACCCTAATGCAAACACAGACTTTAGCTACTAACAAGGGTACCAACACTGGTTCATCAATTATAACAAATGCACTATACCGTGTAAGATGTTAATAATAGGGGAAACTGTGGAAGAGGTATATGGGAATTCTCTGTACTTTCTGCTTAGCTTTTAAAAATAAAGACAAAGCCTTGTTCGTGTAGCTGATGAAGACCAGAAAGAAGAACAGACTCTCAGTTCCTCTCAATTCTGGTTTACACCTTCATTTTTGGTCCCTGGAAACTCCCCTTGAATATTTCTAGATAAGCTATGATCTTAAAAATGATGTCTGTTATCTTTTATTACCATTCCTAGGGGGAGATTTTCCATTTAACCAGTTCACAATTGTTGTTAAAAGTGGAAATCATATACTCTCCTTCAGAAGTTCAATGTACTTTTGGTTGTGGTGTCAAAACCAACTCGAGGGCTGGGGATTTAGCTCAGTGGTTTCACCTCCTGCCATGTAAGCACAAGGTCCTGAGTTCGATCCCCAGTACCAAAAAACCCCCAACTTGAACCAATTTCTGCAGAAGGAAACCTAGTGGCTTATGGAGCAGGTACCAAGTGTGATGACCAGAAAGACAGGGTGCTACTGCACCCCCAAAGATAGCTGTCAGGACTCCTCTCCCTGTTTCTGCCTCTGGCACCTCTAACTCTTCCTTGCTGTGGGGCTGCACACTATGCCCAGCCACACAAACAGCCTACTGCATGGGGAGCAGTTGGAGGACAACACGCCATTGGGGCCCAGAGCGCACTGTGTCCATGTGTCAACCCCTAGTGCTTCCTGTGAGTCAGAAGTTGTGATAGAATTGTCCTGAGGGAGAGGAGAGAAGAAGGCAGGTGGGGTTGTCAACCACAAACCCAAATTTAGCACTCAGGACATGAGAAGGACCGAGTGCAGGGGCAGAATGGAGGCAACTGCTGCTCCACCTGCAGGAGGAGGCTCAGGCTGCTCCAAGAGCTTAAGTCAAGGTAGACTCTGTAGGGCCAGCCTGTGTGGCTGCCTCTGTCCCAGGTTCCTCTCTGAGAGGCAGCTGGGATGCCTGGGCTGGGGGGCTGTCTACTGAGACACCCAGAGTCTCACAAAGTTAGCTAGCCTGGGCTTGAACTCATGATATTTCTGCCTCAGGCACCCAAAGTGCTGGGGTTAACAGGCATGTGCGACCATGCCTATCTTTTTATTATTTTTAAATTTTTTGTTCATTTTTGTGGTGCTGGGCCTTGAACCAACAATCTTAAAAAAAAACAGCAAAAACTGGGGCCGGGGATTTAGCTCAGTGGCACTGCACCTGACTCACAAGCATAAGGTCCTGAGTTTGATACCCAGTACCAGAAAAAAAAAAAAAGGCAAAAACACCTTAATGAGTGTTTCTTCACCAAGGAGGCACTTAGCATTGCTCCTTTTGCTTTCTGAATTATATTTGTCACCATAGATATCAATCCCGACATCCCACACATTTCCCTTAGGAGATCTCTGCGTTGTCACTGTCTCCATTAAAAAAAAGATTGCATTTTAATTCTAACTTAAAAAAATTCTCCTCCAACTGTATGATTTTATGTATCTACGAATTGTAACAATTTCTACTATTGCACAAACCAAGACTAAGTCTATAGATTGACAAATCTCAGATTCCCACCACCAAAAGTACATAAACATTCCCAGCTACACCACTGTAGTGCTCTCTCTTTGGAGACCCTATACTCTGAGTGTGTATTTTTAAATTTCTATCTAATAAATCCCTTTATGCCTCTTACTGACGCATCTGGAAAATTCTTCTTCCACAACAGGAATCAGTGAACTTAACACATTAATTCTATGAATAGGATGGATTTAGGAACAGCCTAGGACCCCATCCTGTGACACTATTACTAGGAGGAAAGAGCTCTGTTTATAACTTGCTAATCAAGGAAAACTCCAGCTGAACAAAAAGAAAATGCATTTATGTGTGTGTGCACACATGTGTGCTGGGGAGAGAACCCAGGGCCTTGCCTTGCAAAGCACATGCTCTGTCACAGAGCTGCATTGAAGGTACACCCTGTCCTACAGGCAGGCAGGACACAGCTCAAGAGGCAGCAGTCCTGGGGGGCCTGGGGCTTCCTGAGGGGTGAGTGGGAGAGTGAATCTCCTTGGGAGGACTAGGAGGCAAGAGGAAGGGGGAGTGGTAGGAAGGAGAACTAGGCAGATAGGTAGACATTAGCAGAGCTGAGGGACGAAAGGGATGTAAAATAGCAAGCTTTGCCAGTTACACTAAGTAAAGAAACAAAGATGTCAATGTGTGACACCTTTATAAGTGCTGGTTAGGTCTCAGATCTAAAGCAACCCCACAGAGCACAGTGACGTCTTAAGGCTACACACTGCACATCTTCCTTCAGATACCTGGCCACTCGGCTATTTCCACAATAGGGCACCCAGCACTCCTGGTGCCAGGGCCTATGCCCAATGATATCAGAAAAGAGTATTCTTTAAAGACTCTCCCTCTTTGGGCTGAGACTTGATTGAGATTCTTTTAGGGGCCGGGGATTTAGCTCAGTGGTTTCGTCACCTGCTGCGCAAGCGCAAGGACCTGAGTTCGATCCCTGGTACCAAAAAAAAAAAAAAAAAGGCAGAGATTCTTTTATTTATTTTTTTTTCTTTTTTTGAGACAAGGTCTCACTCACCATGTAGCCCAGGTTGGCCTTGAGCTCTAGGCAATCCTCCTGCCTCAGCCTCCTAAGTGCTGAAATTACAGGCTTGTGCCACCATGCCCAGCATGACTGAGATGCTTATGTGATCAAGGCCCCTGAGAAAACACTGACTACCCAAAAGGAATAAGGAAGGCAGATTTGAGATGTCAATATTCCCAAGTAACCCTAAGAGAAATGTCAATAAGCACCATAATTGCCCCAGTTCTGGGAACCCATGCATAAAAAACATCCAAACTCATACTTGGGACAGATGGCTTCATAGTATTGCCTGCCTTCTGCTTGAAGGCACAACTCTCTGTGTATCTACTCTGCAGTGAATTCTCCTGGACTTCTGTGCAGCTGTGTGTCTTGACTAAATTCCTTCATCAAGGGCACAGGGATCCAAGGCCCAAGGAAGTGAGGCCGCAAGGAACCAAGAACTCAGGGCTGCAAGCCACAGGGTGGGGGAGCGGGGGGGCCACCCTCTCCTGGGACCAGGGACACTGAAGAGCCAGATGGCTGTAGGGAACCATCACCCCACTGGCACCCCAGCCACACATGCACACAGCCAGTTCTTTGCTGCATGAGGACCTGGCTTTGGGGTGACAGGAGGGTGGCCAGGGCCATGGGCCAGAGCTCTGCTTTTCATGGCACTTGTGGTGAAGGCTGCCCCCTCCTCCACCTGCCATCCTGGATGCCAGCCCAGTGTGCAACTGTTTGGATCTGGCTTAGATTTTCTCTCATTTGTTTTATTTTTCACTTACCGGCTATGTGTTAGTAGTCCTCCTCACCAAAGGATTTGCCAGGATTTCTGAAATAAAATAGACAGATTTGCAACAAACGCTGGAAGAACCTCTGAAAGAGGTATTTTTCAAATGATTATGAGGCAGGGAACATATTGTCATCCAGGGCTGCAAGCCTGGCGTCCATGCTGAGCGGCGGTGACAGATGTCCCCTGTTAATGTGCAGTGATTAAATGTCACTGTGGAGCACCTCCTCGCCCACACAGCCCACTTCTTTCTTCCCGCAGCCATGGTGTCACCACTGGCTGTGAGTCACATTTCCTGGAAACTGCCGGCCTTCTCCTGAGGGGACCCGGTGCCAACAGCAGCCCTGCCCTGCTCCAACCATGACCCCACTCCAGAGGGCCCTGGGGACAGAGTCCCTTGCTATTGGGTATGGGATTCACCCCAAGGACAGAATTTAGCAGAAATGCAAAGCTCTGTTTAGAGGGAGGCTCACTGAGCATTGTTATAGCAGCAAAAATAGAAAACAGTTAGAAAATCCTTTATAGGCAGATAAATAAATGGTGGTAAATTCACTTGATTGGTTGTAATGTGTCTGTTAAAGCAGGAATTGTGGAACACTTGGTTAAATGTGGCAACTGAGCAGCAGTTTTGTTTTCATTGTTTCCCAAAACCTTGCCCAGATGAAAGTAAAGGGAAAAATGTATAAATCCACAAAGTCAAAGAAAATGGGAGCAGAGAATAGGCAACAAAGAACACCAAACTAGGAAAGGTGCCAGGAACTCAGAGAGCCAAAAACCAGGGGCCAACACTCTCAGGAGTGGCAGGGACACGATATGCTTGAGCAGACACCAAGGACGAGAGGCTGCAAGCCACAGGGCAGGGGAGCGGGTGGACACCAGGGTCACCCTCTCCTGGGACCAGGGACATCGAGGAGTTGGATGGCTGTAGGGAACCGTCACCCCGCTGGCACCCCACCACACATGCACACAGTCACACACACACACACACACACACACAGCTGCTCACACATGCACACACACCTCACAACACACATTAACACAGCTGCACATGCACCAGCTCACTCACACATGCTTACACTTGCACATGCTCACACATGCAGACACACAGCCACATTCACGGATATTTGTATACTCACAAGAGAACTTCTACCTGCTTTGTGTACTTTATTTTCAGTGCTGGGTGAAACTTAGACCCACACTTGTGCTAGGAAAGAGCTCTGCCACTGATTCGTACCCAGCCCGCCTTCTCAAATCTGTAATGATGATGGAGAAAACCCTGTAATGATGGAGCCTGGAGACCAAAACAAGGGGAAAAGAGAAAACTCAGTGGAAATACAGCAAAAGCCCAGAACGAGGAAGAGCTCAGAGAGCTGTAATTAACATCCACCAGCGATAGGAGGCGCTGTCTATGAAACAGGAACTGCTGGAGAAAAGAGGCAGAGGTAAGAAATGACTGAATGACCTCTTGGAAATTAAAAATGTAATCACAGCGCAAAAACAGTACAGGAGCAAGAGCTTAACACAGCACTGACGACACCTCTTGGGTGGGGAGAAGCAAGGAGATGAACCATTAGACAAAAAAGTATGAAAATCAGAGATTTCATGTTCTGTGCTGTATGTGTGTGCAGCTGTGTGTGTGCGTGCGTGTGTGTGTGTGTGTGGAACCCTGGGTTGGCAACGTGCAGGGAGGCTTGGGTGTCAATGGCAGTGAATTCCAGGCTGTGCCAGCTCCAGGCACAGTGGCAGCTCCCAGTCCTCGTACTACCTGGACCAGGGGGTGCTGCTGGGGCAACTTGCTCTGCACCTGCAGGAGATAGCAGCCTAGGACCCTGTCCTCTAACACTGAGCTAGTTGCCACCATGGAAGCTGCTGCTGGGCACAGACAAAGAGGCAAGCAGCTGCTGCTACTCCACCCTTCTGCCCCTCAGCCACAAAATGGCCTCCTCTGAGCTTCAGGGGAATTTGAAAGCTGGTGCCTTCACCCCTTCATTTTTCTTTTCCCTTGTGCTACTCAGTTATTGTCACTGTGGGCAAACAACTTAATGAGGAAATGTTTACTTGGCCCACAGTTTTAGAGGTTTCAGTCCATAGTCGGTTGGCATTAAGGTGGAAGAAAACTGCTCACTTCATAGCAGCCAAGCAGCAAAGAGAGGGAAAGAGCCAGAGAGGAAGAAGCCAGCGATGAGATCTACCCTTCAAAGCCTCCACACCCAGGGACTCACTTCCTCCAGCCAGGCCCCACCTTCTAACAGCTCTTCACATGGGCTCACGGATGGACAGACTCTTTGATGAGCTCAGCACTACCACTTCCAATCACCTCTCCAGGCCTTGCTTAACCAACAAATTTAACAAGAAAGATCAACTGTCACACGTCTTTTAGGAGACAGACATCAAAGGAAGGAGAGGATGTCCGAGATTGCTGTGTATATCAGGGAGATGGGAGCTCAGCATTGTGTGCCAGGGTAAGGTTCAGGCTCAGAGAGGCCTGAGAAAACTTAAGTACACATCTCAACATTTTCCCATAGACACCTAGGAACATCAAAACCAACACAATCACAAAATCCAGCAAACTCTGGGGAAGAGGAAATCTGATTCACAGAATGATGACACTGTCAGATTCCAATGTCTTGCCTTCAGCATGTCACAAAGACTGCAAAGAAACAGAAAAGCATCATCCACTTAAAGGGAAAATACTAGAAAAACTGTTGCTAAACAATATCTGATGGCAAATCTAATAAACAAAGCCTTTAAGACAAGTCTGTCAAGAATGCACAAAGACCTAAAGGGAGAAATGGAAAATCAAAAAGATGATGCAGGAACGGAGCAGAAATGCCAACAAAGAGATTGAAACCCTAGAAAGAGATTGAAAGGAAATTCCAGAGTTGAAAAGTACACTAACTGAAATTAAATTCATCAGAGGACTCAACAGCAGGTTTGAACAGAACTTGAAGACAAGACAGTGGAGATTCTCAAGTCTGAGAAAAAGAAAGAAAGTACATAAAAGAAAAGTTGACAAATCTCAAAGTGCTGTGGACTATGTGGAGAAGACCAACACGTGGGGATCTCAGGAGAAGGGAGAGTGGACAGACAAGGGAGACCTTTGGGAGAAATCATGGCTGAAACTCCTTAGTTTGGGGAAGCATGTGAATATGAAATCTGAGAACCTTGACACACTCTAGGTAAATTTGAAAACACCCACATTAAACAGTACAATCAAGCCTTTGAAAGACAAAGACAGAGAATCTGAAAGCAGTGCAAGAAAAGAGTTGTCACAAAGAGACTTTCTGAGCCCCTCAGCAGAATCCACCTGACACACTGGGCCAGGAGAGGGTGGGCTAGACAGACCATCCATCAGGAGTCTTAGCCCAGAAGGAACTGTCCTTCATGGTGAGAGGGAGATGGAGACATCCCCATGGGGAAAAAGCCAACAGGTCGTCAGTACCAGGCAGAGGCAGGGAGTTTTCAGCACCAGACCTGCCCATGTACGCCAAGTTGACACACATGTTGCATAGGAATGAAAACACCATTCTTTACCTTAAATATATATAACTTTCTGTTTGTCATCATACTCCAATAAAACTGGGGAGGAGCCTAGTCATTTTTCTTTTAAAAGAGTAAAGGGAAGGCAAAAGATATACCATACTAACAATAGTCAGGAGAAATTTTCAGTAACCATATTGAGTTGATAAGTCAGACTTTAGGAAAAAGAAAATTAACAGGAAGGTGTTACATAAGACACTCAGCAAACCAAAGGTAGACTCATGATGCAGACTGAGAAGAAACTGATAGCGGCTAACATTGGGCAGTGAGGATTCCATACATTACTCCTTCGTATTTTTAGAATGCTTAAATTTTCCATGATAAGAAGTTCTTGCTCTGTTCAGAAATGGGAATTATATCTGTCATAGGAAGTGAAGAAATTGAAGCTGAAATAAAGACAGGAAGGCTGGGCTTGCCTGGCCCGTGAGGTCCAGAGTTCCATCCCCCAAAAGAAGGATGTAAAGAAGAAGCCAGGGGGAAAGAGAAAAAGAGAGAGAGAGAGAGAGAGAGAGGAAAAAAGGGAAGGAGAGAAGAAGAAGGGAGAGAGGAAGGATAAAAGGGTAAATAGGCATCAGGAAGAGTAAATTGCTGATTGTCCCTATCTCCAGGCCTCCAGAGACTGCCGTATCCACCCTGCAGAAAACTAATGGAGATGAGACAAAGGTCCATTGTCTTGGGGCAGCAGATGGTCTCCTAGAAGGAAGAAGACCCCAGACCTCTGCCTACGGGCAGCCAGACCCTACTGAAGGCAGGAGGCCAGAGAGGCTTCGCTGGAGAGTGAGATTGTGACCAGCACAAAAGGAAAGGCATGGAGATAGTAACTTCAGGCTCCAACATACGGCCCATGGGATTACAGCACAGTGAAACTCAGACTCCACAAGGCCCCTGGCCCTCCAGGGCTTCCAGTTAGCTTTTTATCCCTTTTTTCTAAATCATGATCTAGAGATGGCTGGATATTTGAGAGATCCTGTAACATGGAAATTCCAGATGAAGGAAATGCTACCTGGAAGAAACAGGAGAGACCAGGTGGAGGAATAAAGAATATGCCCATGAAACAAGAACAGGATGTTGTAAAAGGGAACAGAAGCCGGGCATGGTGGCACATGCCTGCAATCCCAGAACTCAGGAGGTTGAGGCAGGAGGATTTCTACTAGTTCAAGGCCAACGTGGGCTACAAAGTGAGTTCAAGGCCAGCCTGCACTACAAAGTGAGACCTTGTCTCAAAAAACCAAAAATAAGTAAATAAATAGAAACAGAGAGAACAAAAAAACCTCTTCATGTTGATGGTAGCAGAAATTTAAAATCTAATGTAAGGGTTAGAAAGATAAAAATGAGGACATCTCACTCCAGGAGGTAGACTAAAAAGAAGTGGAAAATAGGAAGAAACAGTAGGAAAATTAGAGAATTAAACTAAGAAGATCCACAATTCAATAATAGGAACTCTCGAAAAAGAATAGAGAAAGCAGAGAGGAAAAAGGAAATCATCATGCTCACCTAAAAGCCTCATCAGTGTTAAGCACATTAAATGAAATACCTTAGAAATGACACAGATAAGCCAGGCAGAATGTCAATAGAGTTGTCTGAATATGTGAAGCCAGGATTGCAAGTTCAAAAGTACAGATAGCAAGGCTAACTGTATTAATCAGCTTTTCCATTGCTGGGACAACACACCCAACACCCAGAATTTAAAGGAGGAGAGGTTTAGCTTGGCTCATGGTTTCAGAGGATTTAGTCCATGGCCAGCTGGCTCCAAGGCAGAAATATCATGGCAGAAGGGTGTGGTGAGGCAAAGCTGCTCAGTTCATGTCAGCCCAGAAGCAGAGCAGGGAAATAGTAGTGGAGAGCAAGAGGCCAGGGACCATATACAAGGGGTGATTTAAACTTTTAAAAATTTATCACAGCAAAAGATACATTGCCAGTGTGTTCTCATCCACCTACCTTATTTGCTATATCTGGCACTGTGAAACTTCTGGCTCTTCCCCAAAGTCAAAATGACCATGAGAGGTAAACATTTGAATCAATTCATGACATCGAGGCAGCCACAACAACACAACTAAAAACACTCTGAAAAGGACTTCCAGAGCTGCTTCAGAAAGTGGCAAGAACAATGGGATAAGTGAAGTGTGGGGGAATATTTTGAGGAAATTGATGGCAATGTGTCTTTTACTGTAATGAATTTTTAAAAAAATTAAACATTTACTATATTTTTCAATCATGCTTCATATCATACCCAGGGTCATGCCTCTGCCTGATTTTTTACTAAATCCCAGATTGTGAAAAGAACAAGTTGTTACCAAGCAGATCACTGGGACATGGAGAAAATCTGAAAATAGACTGAATAAAAATGACGTCACACATGTGGCCGTGGTTTCGGTGTTCTCCAAAATGTTCTGTCCTTGGGAAACAAGCTGATGTGCTCAGAAGTGAGTTCAAGTGTCTGTAGCATGGTTGCTTTCAGAAGGGGGGGGCACGTGGCAAAATGTGGTTGGTGGGGAATGCAAATGATAGTTTATATGAGTGCTCATTGTATGACTGTCAATTTTTTTTGTAAGTTTGAAATAAAAATCAATAGGACAAAGGATTCATTTCTGACCATGTGTAGCAACCTGTGTGCGGGTTGGTTTCTTCTGAATGTAAATCTGACATGAAGCTTGGGTGTGAGATGCTTATTGCTCAAAAGGAAACTGAGGCAGCAGGATTGGGCAGGGCAAAAGGATGACTCAGCTGAAGACTTGAGCAGGCCAGCTCCAAGCCATGGGGCACAGTGGGCCCGTGAGCATCCCACATTGAGTCATGGGCTGGGTGAGACCAGCCACAGGCTGCATGCAGGCCACGGGGAGAGCAGGCAGCAACCCCAGGATGGCCCTCCTGGACCCTCTCCCACGCAATGGCTCCTGCTGTAAGGGCTCTCTGTGAGACACCTCCCGATGCACCAGAGAAGATTGCAGCTTTCTCTTTTGACACAAGAAGTTCTCCATCTGTGGGGTTCCCACTTGCTAGACCTAAACGCAGTCCTCCCTCAGCATCTGTGGGGGGTCCAAAACCAGGGGGCAGATACAGAAATCTGGGTCTCTGGTCCCTTAAATGGAATGGCATTGCATCTGCACATAACTGCACACACCTCCCCGATATTTTACAGCACCTCTAGATTACTAGATTACTCACAACACAGTGTCGGCACTATTCAGACAGTCGAACCTGGATTCCAATTAATTACTGGTTTTTCTCCAGAGAATACACGTTAAAGAAGAATTAATGCCATTGTTTTAGAACAAATACTGCCCAAATACTGTCTTTAGTAGGATTGTAATCAGCTTTACCCACTCTCCATCTAATCTGATGGAAACAGATTTTCTACAAAATCTCTTTTTTTTTTTTTATTCAGGTGCTATAAAAAGATCACCTATTTGGATCTGCCTCAAATTCTAAGTTCCTGGGATCAATTTATAAGTTCACAGATGACCAAGCCAGGGCCTGAATTGCTCTACTTTTAATTAAAAATATGAGAGAGAGAGAGAGACAGTTGGATTTTCACATGCCATGCAATGCGGGGGAGGGGAGTTGTTAGGTTCTGCGTTGCTGAATATATTTTAGCATGTTAGCTTGTTTTCCAGGCTCTGTGTTATAAGTCTGTTCATCATAATACCTTTTGACCCTCTGCACTTACTCCATCATAATTATCCTTTAATACTCTTATAAATGAACTTCTAGCTTATCTTCCATTAATTCTCCAGAACAAGCAAAGCCATCTACACAGAGCATTTAACTCTTTTGTGGTCTTCTCTTCCAGAGAATAAAGTGGGCATTTCCCAGATGGTATCCACCACCCTCCTGTGTAGACAGGGGCTGAATCCCAGCTACCTCCCATACAGGCTAAGACTTCTGGGTGCCCAGGTGTGGATGGACATGGGTTCGGATCTGGCTCACCTCTCCCTCCCTCATGCCACAGGTGAGATCCACACTGGACGCTGGAGGTGGGGCCACCTGTTGGATCCCAGGCTGCTGAAGTTCAATGGCCTTGTGCTCTGGAAGTGGGGTCTCAGGGTCTCAACCTGGGCCCCCACCCGGGAAAGGGCATGGAACAGTAGAGATGCGGGACTCAGGACACTCCCACAGGGCACTGCATGGGTCCTGGGTGCCCTTGGCATCCCCTCAGTCTGAGTCAGGCTTTTCCCCACATGGTCCACACTGCCTGCCCCAGATGCACAGAGACACCTCCCAGGAGGAGGCAAGAAGGGCTCAACCTCCTAGGCTGGCATCTTCTTACTTGGAGGCAATGGGAGAGAGGGCCTCACTCTGAGCAGGGCTCCAGCAGGGTCCCCAGCAAGATGAACATCAGTCTGGTTAATGGCTTCCAGAGTGTCTTAGGCCATGCCTGCTGCTGTAACAAAGTGCCCTGGACTGAAGAACCAATAAGTCACCGAAAAGCTCTGCTCACAGTGCAAGGGGGGATCCAAGATGTCCAGGGGAAGGCCTGTCCCTCACAAATGGTGCTGTCTACTTCCTAGTAGGGTGAAGCCACAGTAGGGGTTCAGGCTCCCCCAGCCTCTTTCATGGGGTCACTGGCCCCACCTCTCACACTGAACCTGGGTACCAGGGTCCAGCATACGATCGGGGCCAAAAGCACCCAGTGCTCAACAGAGCCCAGCACCAGCTCATCTGGAGCTCCAGAACCCACATCTGGAGGATCCAGAAGATCTAGAAGGACCCAGACCAAGATGGAAGCCTCATCCAGCAAAGGTGAGTTTCTGATCCAATCACACATGTGACTTAGAAAATGTGCAAAGGGTCACATCTGAAGGAATCCACATTAGTTATGGTTGAAGGTCCAATGCCACTGCAAATGTGAGATTTCAAGAGGAAGGAAGATTGCTCAAGGAAACACAGAGGCCGTGACCACTCTGTACTCCAAGCTTCCATGAAGGGCTGGATGGAGAGCTTGTAAGTGGACACTCCCAACATTTGGCACAGGACCACCATGTCGAGCGGGGGTCCAGTCCCTCAGCACACTGTCCCTCCTCCAGCTGCCCCACCCAACACTGCTCAGGGGGAGTCTTGAGGCCCCAGCTCAGTCCCTTGGGCCTCTGTACCACAGGAGAGCCAGTGGAGTCCTCTGCCTGTGGATTGGGAGAGCAGGGCTGCCGGCCCAGGCAGGGATGGGGGAGGGGGATGAAAACCAGGGGAGACAGACTGGGCAAGGACACAGCTATGAGGTCAGTACCACACACCATTTCAGCCCACCTCTGAGGCTGGGGCTTCTTGACAGCTGGTGTCAAAGTGGCCATTGGAGACAGAGAGAACCTCCTCCCCTCTTTGGGCATCAAGTGCATGGAAGACACCTCAGTCTCACACAGGAAGAGCCCCACACTTGCACCTGTTGCTCTGCCCCTCAGTTCTCACCAGCTGAAGCTAAGCCAAAGATCATGGTGCCCGGGCCCATTCTCTCTGTGAACTCTGTCTAGGACAACCTATCCACAGGTTCCACCTCCTTGATACAGCTGCCACAATGTTTGCATCCATGCCAGTCGTTCTGCCACCAGTCCCAATTAGAACCCAAGCCCCTCCACACAGTCCAGTCTGCTGTGTTTTCTGAGTTTCCTCCCCCACAAACGCTGGGAACATGGAGGTGCCCAAATCCCTACTGGCCAACCCTGTGGCATGGTCCAGCAAAGCCAAGCCCCCTTGAGTAGAGAGCCCTGCAGCCTCCCGTGGCAGGCCCCATCTGGAAGCCCCTTGTAGCCTGAGGCTCCTCTGGTCAGATGCTGGGGACAAAATGAACTTTCAGGGAAGAGCAGCAGAGGCAATGACAGAGACAACAACCACCACAGGATAACGCTTGGCACAAGCTTATGAACCTCAGAAACTGCTCAGCTTTTCTGAGCTTCAGTTTCCTGCTCTCAAACAGAGAGACAACGCAGGAATGCTATAATTCTCACTCCACGGAGACACTGGAATGTTGGACCCATGCTCCACAGACATCAGAATGCTGGTCCCACAATCCCTGGAACACTGGGATACTGGTCCCAGACTCCATGGAGACACTGGAATGCTGGTCTCACATTCCATTTATCACACAGTATATCATCACACTTTATTTTTTCACCTTGGATATCATCATTGCTTCTGTTTACAAGCCCACCTTATTCTTTTTTTTTTTTTTTTTAAGATATTCTTGCCATGTTGTCCAAGCTAGCCTGAAACTTCAGGGTTCAAACAATTCTCCTGCCATGGCCTCCCAAGCTGCTAGGATTGTAATTGCTCACCATCACATCCAGTTCACTTTGTTCTCTGGAGTTGCTGTGTGGCATTCTGTAGTGTGGCTGTGACATGGTGCAATTGCCCCAATAAAAGACATTACACTTTTTGCATTTTTCTATTGTTGCAATGAAACTTATTTTTGCAGCTTTGTACACTTACTTCTAGATGGAAATTTCGAAGTGTGCATATGTGCAGGTGTGTTATCTTCAGTTGTCAATTCCTCATTTTACTGTACTGTGATCAGTAAGTGTGACCTATGCCACAGTTTTAATTTTTGGAAATTTATTGACAATTTCTTTGTGGCTTCCCATATGAAGTCCCAATTTGGGAACTAAGCTATATATGACTGACAATCATGTGTACTGTCTAATGGGTAAAAGACCTGTATCTATTGTATGATGTTTGTCATTTCTGCTATTCAAGAGCTCTGCTTATTTTTGTCTTCCTGACTTCTGTCCATTTTAAGAGGTGTGCACTGAAAACCTCACACTACAGTGGCATCCTACATCTCTGCAGTTCCACCAGTTTTTGCAAAGTCACTATTATAATATTTATTCACTCCCTTCTGTGTGTCAGACCCTGTCATAAAGACTTCACCTATTATTACCTCATTTAAATCCTCACAGCAGCCCAAGAGGGAAGCGTTTTTATTATTACCCTCGTTTTTCAGATGAGAAAACAGTGGTGAGGTGAAGACTGAAGTCCCCACACCTTGAGTCCAAGCTGTGCACTCCCCACCCTGTCACCACCTCCTCCCTGGGCCCACTGACATTCCTTCTATGCACCACCAAGAAAGTGGGATGGACCTGATGCCATGGCATGAGACTGTCCTACCTGAGAATGCTGCTCACTGAAAGAATTTTTCTACATTTTAGATCCCCCTTAGCACATCGAACGGATCCACGGAGGCTGGTTCTTCAGTGAAAGAACCAGCAGAAAGACTGGTGTTTATTGTTGTTGTTTCTGCTTGCTGAGGACATGATTTTATTTTTGTAATATTTTTTCATTTTTGCATTAGCAATGTACATGTTTGTGGGATGGGAAATAATAACTGACATATGAATACAGTCTGAAATGGTCCAGTCAGGGCACCCCGCTTTAAACTGCATCGCTTCCTTGTGTTAGGAACCTTCTCACTCCCTCCCAGTTCTGCATGACACACACGCTGCAACACACAGCTGACACCAACCAAGCATGGAGCCCAAGCACACACCTTCTGCCTGCCAGACTTTGGGCCCCAGTACCCACCTCTGACCTCCCTTTGCTTGCCTCTGGTCACTATCTGTCCACCCTCCACTACTACAAGTAGAACCTTTCACCTTCCACACAGGACATGTTTTCAGGGTTTCCTACACTACCACTGCTTCTGCTGCCTTCTCAGAAGGCATCTCCAGGCCACACCACGGCCACAGCCACTCAGTCCTCTCCAGAGCCAGCCAGGTCCTTGTCCTCACACAGTGGCCATAAAGATGACTCCGCAGTGCTCAATGCAAACACGCCAAGTGCTCATTAGTACCTTTTTGGGAGATGCATCAGGTCAGGTTGAGTTCAGCCGCCACACTACACTCATCAGAGACAAGGCAGGGGGTTGGCCCAGGACAGGAAGCCTGAGATGGAGCACAGAGCATTCACATCCTACTGCTGGGCTTCTTCCTGTGCCAACACCCAGCCTAGTCATTGTGCTGAGGGATGAGGTTTTCACAGAAATTGCAGATACTTTCACTTCTTATGATGAGTGAATATGCAGTTCTGATTCCATGTGCCTTTGATGACTTTGGGTTCGTCCTCCCCAGGACCCTGACAAGTAGATTACTTGACAGCGTGTTGTTGGAGGCACTACCCACAGCATACCTGGCCCATGTGTTTTTTGAGTGGGAAGGACAAAGTGTGACACTCACCAGTACCTGGCCCTGGCTTGCTGTAGGGTCAAGGCTAGAACTATGCACAGTCCTGGTCCTTATGTTCTCAACATGGAACCCAGCATGAGCTATTTCTCCAGAGTGGCTCCTGATCCAAGGGCCCAGCAAGTGTCCCTCAGAAGCCGGCACAAACACTCCTGCCTGCAGCCTCCCGCCTCCTTGCCTTGACCCAGTGCCATTGGCCCTGAGAAGCAGGGTCCTCTCTTGGAGGTGACAGTTCCATCATCATGCCCCAACAGTATAGGAACAGTGGCCTGAGACAAGGGATGTCCTGGTGTCTCAGGGCCCCAAGGCAAGGACAATGGGGCTCTAGGTGCCTCCTCCCCAGAAGTTGAGAAGCCAGCCACCCTCCTGCATGCAGACCAATTCTCACATAAATCAAGCTGTGGAAACAGTCCAGAGGATTGATCTTAACTTCAGATTTAAATTTCAGGTACTTTAGGGAATACTGGCGGCTGGTGGTGGACTCTTGTCACCAAGTGACATTTGCTTGGAAAGTCAAAGTCCCACAAAGGGGACTGGGCCAGGGACTGGTGCCTGCATGCCACCCCTAGCATGGACATTCCTTGGTTAACTTTATTGCTTTTCTTCTTGGATCCTTGGCTTTCTTCCTGTGGACCTGAAGGGAACCCAGCCCACCAAGCCCTCTGTAGGCTCCTGAGACATGAGCAAGCCCCAGAGTTTACTGCTACTCTAAGAAATTGTTTAATGGGAAGAGAATCTTCCTAAAAGCATTTTGTGATCATCATTAAAGAATTCAATCCCCTCTTTTAGCTTAGAGATAAATAAAGTCCTGATTACTAGAGCAAAGTACCTTGGGAATCTCACATTTATTCCCTGATGACATAATCCTCGTGCCAACGAACTGACCATGTGATAAGCATGTTCCTGCAATGCCATGTGTTAATGTCAGGGAATAAAATCACAATCTGATTTGATTTTCCTCAAGGGGCAACCCAAAATAACATAATGAAGCCACATAATCATCAGACACAAAATAAGCTGTTTATCCGATTCCATTCACCACTGCATCTCACTTTTGAAATAACTACAATTACTTTCTAAAAGGATCCAATTTTTCGATTACTAAAGTCTCTGTGCCTACTGTGGAAAATACAGAAAATTAGAAAATAACAGTCATCTGTAAGTCTTCAGTCCACAAATAACCCTCACTAATGTTTTTGGTATTTTTTGTCTTAGCACTTTCCAAGGTAGGCATAGTTGTACGATTCAATATCATATTGCAGGTATGATTTTTTGTACCGGTTATTTTTTCACATTGCGTGTTTGCATGAATTTTTAAACGTTTTTAAATTGTTTCAAAATTTGGAAGTATACATGCTAACGTCCAAGTGTTAACTTCCAGGTAGTAAGAATATTAATATTTTCTTTTTTCTGTACTTTTATTACTTATGTTTTTTGCCTTTCTATAGCATGCATTCATCATAATGAAAAGATTAATTTCAATCCGAAAAGATTATTTTCCAGAGCTGCATACTAGTCCATCTTGTGGACACACTGGTTTACTTAATCTTTCCTTGAGTGGTGGACCCTGCCCTTACTGAGGTCCAGGCAGGGGCCCTTGTGATGTGTTCTCATGGTCCTGTGTTTTGCAAAACCTACAACAGTAAACCAGCCACAGTTACTTGAGACACCGACTTCCTGAGATGATTTAAGGGTGGATTTTTGTGAGTTGTATCCACCTCACTGCTGCTGTCCTGGTGCATGGAGAATTTTGGGAATGCTCCTGACATTGACAGCCCCATGAGGTTTTACTGGGATGGGCTGTGAATCTCCTGAGTCCTAAACAAAGATAACACAGATTAAATAGCAAAACCAAACACATGGACAAACTGACAACAGAGCTAGTTGCTGGAGTTCCAACACATCCTCCAATCCAAGTGAGTGGGATGGGCCATGACTGCACCCGGCACAGCTCCACACCTGACTCAGAGAGAATTCAAATGAAGGAAGATCACCTGAGAAACAAAGGCCCAACTAGAAGGAACAGAAGATCAAAACCGCAGTGACTGGGTTAGTCGACTTCCCATCACTGCCACAAGATCCCCAAGGTCTCAGCACAAAGGAAGAAAGTCCATTTGGCTCATGGCTGCAAGATTTCCATCCATGGTCACTTAGTCCTATCATTTTGGACAGAACACCATGGCGGGAGAGCGTGGAAAAGAAACCTATTCATCTTAGGGTGTCCAGGACACCACAGAGAGAGCACGAGCCTCCCAGCCCCTTCTGGGGCTCAAGCCTAGTGACCTAAAGGCTTCTCCACCCGCAGGGGCACCACAGCCTGGGACCTCATCTTCAGCTCATGGCCTTCAGGGGACACTTGCCAAGAAACACAGCAGGCAAAAAAGGAGGTGAAAAAGACTTTTTAAAGAATAACAAATAGACAAAAAAGATTCAGTATATGGGTAAGAGCAGTACCTGGAAAAAAATGTAAAGCAGCAGAGCAAATACTAAAACCTGTAATTGCAGAAATATGTTCTGAAATAAAGGAAGAAAATAAAAAGATTAGAAGATACTTATAGAAAGAGCACAGTGTGGCCTAAGACTCTCAACCCAGCACCAAGACATATCCCATAAAATTACTCATCTTTACGAACAAATGAATAACTCTTTTAAGCACCTGGGAAGAAAGGATGTGATAATACTTAAAATAAATAAAAATGACAAGCCAGGCATGGTGGTGCACACCTGTAGTCCAAGCTTCTCAGGAGGCTGAGGCAGAAAGATCACTTGAGACAGGAGTTTGGGGCCAACCTTGGCAACATAATTGGACTATGTAGTAAATAAATAAATAATAAATGAAAGGGGGCAGAAAATCTGATTACCATGAGTATCAACAGTAATACTTCCTCTCAAAGAAAGTGGAGTCATACACTTGAGATTCAAAGAAAGAAAATGTGAGCCAAGGACTTTCTATCCAGCAACTTCTTTGAAACAAAGAGGCAACAGATGAATGGCTG
Organism: Heterocephalus glaber; assembly: GCF_000247695.1. Next base: position 350,530 of record NW_004624939.1, on the reverse strand, counting down.
TCATTCTGCAGCTAGGAGCCACTGGAGAAGTTGTCCTATCTAAAGAGTCCCTGCCCATGCAGCTGAGCCTCGTCTTCAGGAAGCCAGGTGATGCTGGGGCTCATCCTGAAGCACTCGAGGCCTGAGCTCTGCACCTGGGAGGTGGGACCACTGGGGACCAGGCCCTTGTAGAATGACAAGGCCCCCACTCTGCACCCTGCAGTCCATACTCGCACATAACTGAGCTTCAACATGCACTGTAATATGGCCCTGTCTGTTTCACAGATGGAGAAACTGAGGCTCGAGCTGCTGCACAGTCAGCTGGCTGGTGTGGGCCACTGACAGCATCTCAGGGAATGGAGCCACCACACACCCAGGGGCCCATTGCTGCCTGGCTCCTCCCTGTGTCCTCTAAGTGCCCAGTCTTGCCCAAGGGAGAGGAGGCCTGGCATCGTGACTGCCAACCCCACATTTGGCTGCAGGCCCCAGGCCACCCAGAAGAACAGCACCCCAGAGGTCCCCCTGGTCCTAGGCACAGCCCAGCCACACTCAAGAGGGAAAGGGGCATCAGGGGCCCTCACATGAGGAAAGGGAATCCATGAGGGAGCACCTGGCTCAGTCCTCAGAGGACCTTGGACAGATCACTATTCTCGGAGACGGTCTTGGTAAGTGCCAACCAGGGGGCTGGGCGTCCGTGAGAAAGGGATCCAGGAGGCCCCAAGGCCAGTGTGGAGAGACACAAGGTGACACATCCTCCAGGCCACTCTACGGTCTGTGGCTTCTGGACATAAGGGTGTTGGTTGGCACACTGCTCAGCACAGGCACCACCAAGGCCACTGGCCACCAGACAGCAGAGCCTGCCAGACAAATGTGGGCTGCCACTCGGGGAGGGAGCCAAGGCAGGCAGAGTGAGACTGCAGGCCAGGACACCCATGCTGGATACACTAGGGGATGTCACTGTCTCAGGCCCTCAAAGGGGCTTTCGGGAATGTGTCTGAGAACTCCCCAGAGGAAGAGGATATGCACTCTGCATCCTGACCTCTGTATCCTGCCTGCCACACAACAGACATAACCCAACCACAGAGGCCAGCAAGGAGACAGAGTCCACAGCAGGACGGACTGCTCTGGACAAGCTCACAGAAGGCCACTAAACCAGGAGAAGGGCTGAGAGGTTGGAGAGGGGCCAGGAAGGCATGCCCGGAGCAGCCAAGTAGTTGCCTCAGCTCCCACACATGGCCCTGTGCATCTCAGACAGAGGAAATTCTCTCTAGGGACCTCATAAGCCTGTGGAACACCAGGAGAGGGACAAGAGCCAGCAGCTTGGGGCACCTCAGCTAGCTTCTATCAGTGGGCTGGTCCTGAATCCCTGTGTTAATGAGCTGAGGCCCTGTGCCTATGGACTGGTCCTGAGTCCCTGTCAATGGTCTAGTCCTGAGTCCCTGTGTCCATGGGCTGAGTCCTTGTGTCCATGGACTGGCTTTCAATCGCTGCCTCAGTTTCCCCATCCTTAGGACACGGGTAATATCATCAACTGCCCAGAGTGGTTGTTCGATAGTGTACCGAGATGGATCAGGCTGACAGCAAAAGGCTGGCCTGAGATAAGTGTTCTGTACTTGGCAGTACTGTAGTTGTCATCATTAGCCACAGTTTTACAAATCTCAGAAACTCTGAGACAGAAAATTAGCTGGTTTTGATGCTCCCTGGAAAAAGAAGCAGATGTATAAATCAGAATTATTCCAAGAGTTTTCTCCCAGCAACAGTTGTTAAGTTCAGGAGGTCTTGGAATCTCTTTAAAATCCCATGTCATCAGGTGGGTGCTTCCTGAGGGAGCAAGACATGGGTCAGGCCTCAGAGCTCATATCTGGACTCTGTGATTCCTCCAGTCCCCCTAATTAAGCTGGTTGAGTCCTGTTCCCTGAGCTCCTCTGTCCTGTCCTTCACCCTAGCCCTTCCCTGCCCCATTCCACAGAAGGAGGAGCTTCCAAACGGCCTGTCCCCAGTGCAGCCTCCCTGCTGGTCAGCAACTTGCCGTGCACACAGATAACCCCGCCCCTTTGTGGGCAGCGACTGGGAGCAGGCAGTTGGAATGCCTTCTGGGCAGACAAAAGAGCTGCTCAGTGGGCAGGTGGGCAGCCTGTCTAAGGGCAGCAGCCACGCCCTCTGTGGTTGGTTAAAGCCTGTGCCGCCTGAAGCCAGCTGCTAAGCTCCAGAGAAGAATAGAGCAGCCATGTGGGTGGACAAAGGCGCCTGCTCCGGCCCGGCCAGCCAAAGCGGCTCAGCATCCTCAGCATATGGGTCCCTGGGGACCCCTAGTTAACAACTGTGACCTCCCTGCTCAGGAGACAACACGATCTGGAGACCTTAAATGGGCCGTGAGACTCCATGAATTCCCAAGGCAGCCAGAACCAAGGCACTGATTGGCTTCGTGCATGACTCTTCCTGTCCAGGAAACAGATTGACTCGTTTTCTCAAGCAACTAATTATTAATTTGAAGCTATGAATAGAAAGAGCTGGGAAGGACCTATCACCTCCCGCTGGCGAATGTTAAACTTTGTCACTGCAGACACAGGGCCGAGTGGGACAGCTCTGGTGGGCAGGGCACACCATTCAGCCTCTCCACTCCTCCCTGATAGAATGCATGTCACTGTCACAGCTAGCAGGGACATGAGGGCCGAATCATCACGTCCTCAACAAACTCAGACCTTGGAGAGCCCCAAAGTTTACAAAAATGTCTCCATTTGTACAAAGCCCAGTGCAATTTTGAGTTATACTATCAGAAATTAAAATTAAAGTCCTTCATGCCTTGTTAAACTTGTGTTCCATGACCAGGCCACACTTGACAATAAAGTAATACTGTCGATGAATCCTACAGTTGTCTTATGGATGGCACAACCTCACTACACTGTATTTTGGGGTTTTGTTTGTTATACTTTAATTTTCTTTCTTTATTTAAAATTCTTTATTAGTATATATATATATATATGTGATACATAGTAATTACTAATAGCATTTACTTGTGAAATTCAAACAACTAAAATATATCATAACCTTATGGTAACCCATGTTTTCTCAATATTTTGTTGTTTAACTTTTCAAATATACAGCAAAGCTGATGGGATCCCCAGTGAGTCCCTGCAGACCCAGCACCCACACTGCACCATGAATACTCGGTGTACTGGCTCAGTCACAAGCGGGGTCCCCATCGACCTCTCAGCTCATTGCATTGTCGATGCTTTTCAAACTCAGTTCCCAGCATCAGTCTCCTTAGCCCTGAACATGTCAGCATCCACTGCATTAGCCAGATATGTTCATGGAGACTTGGGGGAAAATGGGTATGTAATGTCACAGTCAACTCCCAGGCATGTGCACCTAGGAGTGTGAATGAATGTGGACACCTGTCCAGACATGTAGCACCTGTCGCCTTCCCCCCGCCTTGCTAGGCACTAAAAGCAACCACAACCCCTTTCCCCACCAGTCATTACCGTCTATGCAATTCATATTTGCATATAACTGGAACCTCAATAATAAAAACAGTCCAGGCTTCTCTCAACTTGTGAGGTCCAGAAACACCGTAGTGTTTTTTACTTTTTTGTTTAATCACCAAATCTTCAGTGCGCCCCTCTAACTCTAAAAAAGAGACTGAAACTTCCAGCAAAACTAAATCAAGTAGCCACTTTTGAACCCATGAGTGCTAGATGTGCTTTTGTTTTCCACCAACAGGGACATCTGTTCTCTGGTCCCTTCAGAAAAGGCCACACTCGCTGGCACATGTGACATAGGTTCTACTCCCTTAGCAAAAAGAAGGTGAACAGTGTAGCATTGTTAGCCACGGGCACTGTGCTTCAGAGATCACAGCTCGCTCCTCCTGCACAGCTGAACCACACACCCTTGGAAATCATCTGCCCAGCCCAGCCCCAGCCCTGGGAGCCACCATTCCACTTGGCTTCACAGTTTGATGGCTCTGGATTCCACATTGCTATGGTTTTAAAAATAGCGCCCCCTCCAAAACTCATGAAGAAACCTAATCCCCAACACAACAGCATTCAGAGGTGAGGCCTTGCCCTCTGGAAGGGAGTCATCACTAACACTTGTTAGAAAGGCAATGCCCTCTTGCCTCCAGCCTTTGAGACTGTGATGTTTGTCCTCTCCAGGGGAGAGCAATACATAACACCTTGGAAGTGGGAAGCTGGCTTCATCAGACACCAAGCCAATTGCTTCCGTCTCAGACTTCTGATCTCCAGAACTGAAAGAAAGAAATTTCTGCTCCTTATCAATGACCTGGCCTCAGGCATTTTGTTATAGCAGCACAGAGACACATGATACAGTACTCATCTTTCTATATCTGGTTTATTGCATTTAAACTTCTCTGGGTCGTCCATGCTGCTGCAGATGGCAGGAGTCCTTCTTCTGAAGGCTGAATAACACTGCACTCTATGTGTATACCTGGCTCCTTCTCCACTCGCCTGCTGCTAACACTTGGGCAGTTTCCATATGTTGAACACTGTGAAGGATGCTGCCATGGATATAGAACCAGTAGTGGGATTGTTGGATCTCATAGTAGTTCTATCTTTAATTTTTTGAGGACACTTCACACTGTTTCCCATAAAAGCTCTGTCAGTATACATTCTACCAATAGCATACAGGGTTTTCTTTTCTCCACAACCTTGCCAACTCCTGTTATCTCTTGATTTCTTTAATAGTAGTGTCTTAGTCACATTCTCATTGATGGGATACAACACCCAACACCCGAAACTTAAAGGAGAAAAGGTATATTTCAATTTACAGTTTGTAGAGGTTTCAGTCCACAATCAGCTGGCTCCAAGTCAGGATGGCAGAGGGGCCTGGCAGAGAAGAAGCTGCTCACAGAATGGTGGCAGGAAGCAGGGAAAGATGGGAGGAGCCAGGGAAGGAGACAGACCCAGGCCAGGGCCCCAGTGACTACCTCTTCTGACCAGACTCCCAACTCCTAATAGCAAGCCCACTATAAACTCCCATAATCCAATCACCTTTCCAAAGCCCCGCCTATGAGTACATGAGGCTGGGGGACATATAGATGTAAACCATAGCAGATAGCAGTCCAAACAGGTGTGAGCTGGCCTCTTACTGTGATATGCATATTTCCCCTATGATTAATGACATTGGCACCTTTACATGCGCATCTTGGCCATTTGGGTGTACTCTTCGAAGCGATGTTTATATAAGTCCTTTACTCATTTCTACTAAAGATATTTGGTTCTTTGCTATTCAGTTGTATGAGCTCTTTGTATATTGTGGACATTAACTCTTGCAATGGTTTAAATATGTCCCCAGAATGGATATATTGGAAATTTAATCTCCAGTGAGCAGTGTTGGGACAGCACCTAAGAAGAGGCGATTAGTCTGCAAGGGCAGTGAATTCATACCATTGTCACTGGAGAGAGTTTCATGTCACTGGCATGGATTTTGCACAAAAGAGCAAATTCCAACCCTTCCCCTCTCTCTGGCTCTCCCATAGGCACACCTTCTGCCATGGACAGCACCAAGAAAGGCCTGCCAGTGCTCGGCCCTTAATCTCAGGCTTCCTGGGCTACAGAACTGAGAGAGAAATTTCTGCTTTTCACATATAAATGACCCAGTCTTTTGTTTGTTTGTTTGTTTGTTTGGTACTGGGGATAGAACTCCAGACCTTACGCTTGAGAGGCAGGCGCGGAACCACTGAGCTAAATCCCTGGCCCCCCCAGTCTTTTGTTTTAACAGCACAAATGCACTAACACAACCTCATGCCCAGTGTGTGGTTTGGTGATGTTTTCTGCCATCCGTAGGTTGCTTTTTCACTCTGTTTATGGTGTCCTTAGATGCAAAAAAGAGTTTCTAATTTTAATCCAGTCCAATTTTCTGTTTTCGGTTTTGTTTTGCTTTTGGTACAATTTCTCTGTTTTTGTTTTTGTTTTGCTTTTGGTACTGGGGATCGAACTCAGGACTTTATGCTTTCAAGGCAGGCACAGTGCCACTGAGCTAAATCTCTGGCTCTATTTTTTTTTTTTTTTGGTCTGTGTTTGGTGTCATATCCAAGAAATCACTGCCAAACCTATTATCATGAAGCCTTTCTCCTATGTTTTCTTCTAAGAGTTTTAGCTGTTACGTTTAGGCCTTTGATGCCTTCTGAGCTACATTTCATATCTGATACAAGATGAGCATCCAGCCTCATTTTATTTTGCATGTGGATATCTGATTTTGCCAAAATATTTGTTAAAGAGACATTCTTTTCCTACTGAGTAGTCCTGGCACCTTATTGAATCCTCTGATATATACGCAAAGTCTATTTAGGTCATTTTAAAATCAGATTATTTGGGGCTTTTTGCTGTTGACTTGTTTGATTTCCTTATATATTCTAAATCTTAACTACTTGTGGTCACACTTGTCTAGAACAGAGCTCAGCAGCATGGAGATGGGTGAGGTGAGAGGTCCCGGCATCCTCACCTGTGGGTGAGTCCATGCCCACAGCCGGGAGCCGAGGGTGGCTGTCCACCTCTTGACCATGGCCCCCCAGCAGAGCCCAGGCAGAGAGCAGGCAGACCACACTCAGTGCCGCATGCTCCCCTGTCCTTATGAAGATTTAGTAAAATTTCCTGAATAAATGCTGTTCCCCTGGCTGTATGCTCTTAGGAGAATTTCCAGAGGTCTTAAATGGCTTCTTGATCATCACCAGTGATGATCGCTCTGCTCAGGAAGGGTCTGCAGCCCCACTGCAGTGCTCTGGGCATGCTCCTCCTGTTGTAGCAACAGCTAGCTGGTACAGAGGCCACTTCCTCCTTGAGATGCACACCTAACATTTATTGTTTACTCTGTGCCACCCTTGGGTAGGTGCTGGTTTACTGCCCAATTTACACTGAGCCCAGAAACATTGAGCTCCATCTCCCTGCACAGGACTGGCAGAGGGCCTCTCAGCACTATTTGGGAGAACTGCTGTGTGGCCCTCAGTGGGCACAGCAGGGAAGCTAAAGGCAGCGTGCCAGAGACATGTGCATGCCCACACTCATGGCAACAATGTTTATCACAGCCAAGGCACAGAAAGGGCACACACATGGACTAGTTCTCAGTCACCAATAGATGAAGCCCTGGCATGGGTGACAGTGCCATTTACGGAAAGTGAAATAAGCGAGGCACAGGAAGACAGATGTCACCCGATCTTATGTGTCAATCTAAAAAAGGTGACCAGGTGGAAGATGGGAATGGAAAGGGGGTGGGAGGAGCTGTGGAGATGGTGGGGGAGTGGCTGCTCACTGGATACAAAGTTAGAGCCACACAGAGGGAACCACTTTCATGTTCCATTCCACAGAAGGTGACAGATTGACAACACTGTACATTTCAATTGCTAGGAAAGAGGATTATACATATTTTCATCCAAAGAAACGATAAATGTGTGAAGTGACAGATATGCTGCTTACCCTGATGTGTTCCTGACACAGTGTAGACATGTATTGAAACATCACATCTACCCCATACTGTGTGCAATTATTATGTGTCAATTAAAAATATGTGTGGTTGTAGATACATACATAGCTCACCCTTGAACAATGTTGGGATTATGGGTGTTGGTTCCAGCGGAATCCAAAATCCAAGTGTAACTTTTAATTCCTTCAAAATGTAACCACTAAGAACCTAATGACTGGAAGCTCGACCAATACCATCAACAGTCGATTTACACGCATTTGGTATGTTACTCATGTTACATATGATGAGAATACACAAGAACAGGACAGAGCACTTTTTACCCACATGCAAATCATTGGGGAAAGGAATGATGATCACATGGGTGTTGCAAGCAGATACTCGAGGCCAGGCCAGCTGGGACAGGAGGGGGACCTGACATAGTCAGCACAGAGTAGTGCAGCCAGGTCCACACAGCTGCAACTCAAACTATGGATTCATATTTGGTCATATTTGTGGCAAATGCAAATAGCCCCATGTACAGTCTATTAAATGTTGTGTGTGTGTGTTTTGATAAATTTTAACTTTTTAGAATAGATGTATACACACACACACACACACACACACACACATATATATATATAGTACGGTAGCAAATGAGACTATTATGTACATAGATCTTATGTGTTTGTGATATACTTAACTTTTTTTTTTGGTACTGGGGATCAAACTGGGGACCTTGCGCTTGCGAGGCAGGTGGTGGAACCACTGAGTTAAATCCCTGACCTGTATACTTAACTTTTTAATTTTTTTTATATTTCTAGACTATGCAGTTCATCTTTAAATTTTCTCAGATTGTCACAAGTCTCCTAAATAAAAATCCACAGATAGGTGGACCACACAGTCCAAACTCAAGTTGTATAAAGGTCAACTGTATATATATACATACATACATAAATACATAATGCACATGCACTTTCAGGGTCCTAAGGGACTGACAGTAAACCAGTAACTAATAAGGACTTTTCCATATGCAATCCATAAGTGAAGGCTTCCAAGCTTGAGCACAATCTCTCACTCTCCATCTGGATGGAAAGTGGATTAGGAGGAAGCTCCTGTCTGAGTCCCTCTTCATACACCAAGACACAGTGCTCAAGGTGGCACAGCCAAATGGGGCAGAGGAACGCAGCAGGTTGGCAACTCTGAACTCACCTTCTGCCCTCAACTCTAAGATCCCTGAACCAGGGTCCACACAAGTGGCTCTCAGCCTGAGGACCCCTTCCTGAACCTGCAGCCCAGCATACAGAAGCACAGGGGAGTCAATACTGGACCCATGGCTGACAGGAGTAGGTGAAAGTCCCAGCCTCTCCAGCCTCAGGCTCTACTTCTGGGATCCCACAGTGAGGCAGTGGCAATCCAAGGAACTGGACTGGGTAGGAAGCTGAACCAGCCAGAAAAAAAGTTCAAGGCGAGGTTGTGCCTGGCAGATGCAAGGCAGCACTTCAGGGAACAGATGACTAGGAGCCTCAGGGCTAGTAAGGCTGGGGGTGTATGGGCCCAAAATAATCAGAGGGGAGAAGAAAGAGGTAGGAGTGAGTCTGTGCAAACAAAGCATAGGGCATGGGGAGGCCACACCAGCCTAGGTCCCTGGCTACCAACCAGCAGGGACTCCCTGTGAGGCCAGTTTATCCCTGTGGGCATGGCACCCCAACTTGAGGCAGCTCTTTCTACTCATGACTAAATGATGGTACCTCTGCACCACACTTCCACAGCAGATGTAGCCAAGAAGCTTAAATCGGGCACATCTTGACAAGCAGTGGTGACCTCAAGCCAGTCAACCCTTGTGTTCCAGAGAGGGAAGACCAGGTTTCATCAGCGCATCTCAAGCCATCCTCAGCAAAAACACCCAGGAAGTAATGACACAGTCCAGGGGCCCCATGCGTCAAGTCACACTCATGGAGAGAGGATTCAGGTTCAGCACCTGGAGAGAGGACCCAGGATTAGTATACAGAGAGAGGACCCAGGCTCAGCCTACTGCCTCTGCCCTTCTACCTGAGCAGGCTTCATCCTCCCTTCCAGGCCTCTCCACAGCTGCCAATCCCAACTCTTCCTCCTGTGTGGTTTGCAGAGCACATGGCTGGAGCCAGAGCCCTGGGTTGGGACCCTGGCCTTGAAAATTACTTTAGGCAAGTCTTTTATGTCCTGTGTTTCAGGTTCCTTGTCTGGAAAATGAAGATAATAATTGTCTCTCTGAGTAAATTTAAAGAGTACATGTGTCAAAGCCAAGAAACCAGGCAGACACTATTTCAACCCAGTAATCAAAATTAGCATCACCGGTAATGAGGCATATTGGTGTCACGGGCCTCCTGACAGGGTATGCTGAGAGAAACATGTCAATTCTCTGGCATTGTGCCCGACCATACACAGCCTGCACTTAGCTGTGAAGAAACCCAGACCCGTCCAAACCAAGAGGTGCCTCAGGCCTTTCCTATTGCTGCAGCAAAACTCCAGAGACAGTTTACCGTTTGGACAGTGTGGAAGGCATGGTCCAAGCTGTGGTGCTGTGGAGGTTGTGGGACTGTTTGGGTTAGTGCCTGGCAGGAGGAGTTGGGTCATTAGGAACGTGCCCTTGAAGAGGACATCAAGCACCTGTGCCTCCTATTTCTCTCTTCATTTAGTCCCTGTGAGGTGAGCAGCGCCACTTTGCATTCACTCCCATCATGATATCTGCCTCCCCACAGGCCCAAAACAACAGCCACTGTCCAGGGACTGAAACCTCTGCAACCACGGGACAAATAAACCTTTCCTCCTTTGAAGCTCATGATCTCAGGTGTCTGTCATGGTGGTGGAAAGAAACAAGGTTTATTTTGGCTTCCTGGAGGTCAAATGCGAGCTTCTTGTGAGGGTCACCTGCTGCACCCAAGGCAGAAGGCAGAAGAGCATGGTGAAGTGCTGAAGAGAGGACAGAGGAGAAGCTGAGGAAAATGAATTTCCTTCTATAGCAACCCCTCTCAGTGACCAATCCAGTCCCAGGAGGAGACTGCTCCTTCGAGAAGGGCGTTAATCTCTTCTAGTGACCCAGTCACCTCTTAAAGACCCCATCACCTCTCAACACTGCCACACTGGGGCCAAGTGTCCTATGGGGGTGTGAAGGGAACAAACCACCTCTGTGCCAGTGCAGGAGAAATTCCACCGAGAACCAGGCTCATTTGTTTCAAGACAGGGTCGTGAAATGCAATGAGAGACCCGGGAACTCTTCTGGGTTGAAAACAAGTTAAACAGACAACTAAATCCAGCACACAACCCAGCGTCATCTCTGGGCCAGAAAGCAAGGGGCTTCTGTTCTGTTTCAGTTTCCTCTCTAAAAGATACCATTGTTTAGCCAGTAAAATGTGTGTGTGTGTGTGTGTGTGTGTGTTAATGGGGATTGAATCCAAGGCCTTGCACAAACTACCCTAGCACTCTACTACTAAGCTACATCCCCAGCTTTTTTTGTTTTCTTTTTAATTTTATTTTAAGACAAGGTCTCACTAAGTTGCCTAGACTGGCCTTGAACTTGTGATCCTCCTAACTCAATAGGCACAGTGCCAAGCCAGAGATGCACGGGTGCAAGCCTGGTGCAGCCTAGAGGATGTTGTAATGGGAGAAAGGCTGGGGTTAGAGAAGAGGGGTGCTGGGTATAAGGGTTCCAAGTAGCAAAGGAAATGACTGAGGGCAGCAGCAGGAGCACAAGGACCCTGTTGAAACTGACACTTTTCTGAGTTCTACACAAGATAAGCATGGACCTCTGAAGGTGAGCAGACTGGAGGTGGCCTGTGATCAGGACAGTCACTGTGTCACCCTCTGTCAACACAAAGGGTGGCACACCCCTGGCCGTCCATCCAGCAGCAGTGCACCAAACAGCTGTCCCATGGCAGGGTCTCTGTACATTCTTCATTTAACAGCATATCCTGGGGAGAATCCTATCAATGAAGAGCACACACAGACAACCTCTATGGAATGCAGCCCGTGATGGGTGCACCAGAGGAAACATACACACCCACCCTGGTCTGTGCCTGAAGTGCTTCAGAAGCCAGCAAAAGGCATGGGCCAGGCCTGGGGGTAGGAGAAGGAAGTGGGGTGAGGGCCTGGGGCGAGAAAGGAGTCGATTTGCTTCTAAAGTCAGGAGAAGTAGAGGCAGAGCAGGGGACAGAGCCTCGTGGTGCTTTAACGCCACAGGTTCCATCTGCCATTTGAAGCTAATGGTTTTGAGGGGTGAGGCTATGCAGACCTGTTCCAGGAAGACACTTTCTACAGCAGTCTTTTTCTCCATAAACTAAACCTGTCTGAGTCCAATGTCAGACCCCACAGCCCAACTTTATGACAGAGTTTAAACTCAGCCAAGCACCCATTAATTTCTTAACAGGCACACAGGCATGCTTGGTGGTGTGGGCCTGTAGTCCTAGCTGAAGCAGGAGGGTCACCTGAGACCAGGGGTTCAAGACCACCCTAGGCAGCACAGTGAGACTCCACCTCAAAAAATAAATAAAACAGGCATACAAATACACCTTTTTGAGAGACCTGTCCTTCAAGGAAACCTTGTGAAATCATGATTTTTGATCCCCCACCTCTTCTCATGGTGCTATATTGTCCCCTAGTGTCCCCTTAACAAATGACACCAAATACTACATTCACAAGTGAATTCAGAAGTATGTAAGGGGATTAATGAGGTTGGAGCAAAGGTACTTTATTGCAATTAAAAAGTGTATTAGAAATGCTTGTGTATTCATAAAATATCTCTTGTTAATACAAGTGAATTGTTAGTAGTATTTTCTAGCAACAGGAAGCAGGTGGCTGTGAAAGCAATCACAAGATACTACTGTGCATCTGTTAAATTGTGAACCACGTGATATATTTCTATCTGGAAAAAATAGCAAAACTTTCGAAAGAAAAAATGTGATTACTAAATTTTGAGGGTAGGCTGAGGAAGGAGCCATCTTTTCTTCATTCGTAGATTCATGGGTGTAATGAATACTTATCGAAGCTTTCTATGTGCTGGGCACCATGTAGAAGGGTAAGAAGAAGAAAACAGACACCTCTTGCCCTCCCAGAATTTCGGCTTCTGACCTGGGCCAGGTGTGTGTGGCTCTACACGGTAGTCTTAATATGACAGGGCACAGAGTGGCCTAGCAGGCACTTAGCTTACATGTTCTTCCCAACATCATGGAAAACTTGCATTAAGCAGCCAGAAACAGGGCTGTGGACATGGACAAGGGCTCAGTGAGTGCCTGAGCATGGGCAGCATGAGGTTCGTTCCCTGACCACAGGGCAACCATGAGAAACTCATCAATGAAAGGGTTCACTTCAATCTTAACTCAAAAAATTTAAAACACATTTCCAAATAACATTTGGAACACAGAAACATACTAATGACATTTATAAAATGCTTCAAACTAACAATACAAAGATACACTACAGTAAAATTTGTGGAACAGAGAAAAAGTAGTACTTACAAAGAAACATACAGCTGTAAATGTGTTTATTAGAAAAAAGACCAGCTGAAAATTGATGAAATAAATGTTTGGCTAAAATGAGAAAAGTAGAAAGTACAAGGAAAGAAATAATAAAAATGAAAGAAATTTTAAAATATAGAATAAGGCATTATGGAGTTCAACAAAGCTAAAAGTTAGTTCTTTGTTCAGGGGCAGAAACACAATTTACAAGTTTCAGCCAGGCATGGTGGTGCACACCTGTAACCCCAGTACTTGAGAGGCTGAGGCAGGAGGATCAAAAGTTTGAAACCAGCCTGTGCAACATAGTAAGACTGTCTCACATTAAAAAGTGAAAAGAGGGCCGGGGATTTGGCTAAGTGGTTTCGCTGCCTGCCAAGGACCGAGTTTGATCCCCGGTACCAAAGAATAAACAAATAAATAGTGAAAAGGGGTGGGGATGTAGTTCAGTAGTAGAGTGCTTGCCTAACATGCACAGGTTCAATCTCTAGCACCACCGGAGGAGGAAAGGAAACTAAGCAAATAAGCAAACTGCCTAAACCCAACATCAGAAAACCAAATCTAACACTATATAAAGAAAATGCATGCTTTGTATCAGGAGTATAAGTAATTCAACATTAGAATGGAGCAAAATTATATGATTGTCTCAATAGATAAAATGCACAAAATAAAATTCAATACTCATTAGTGACTTAAAAAACAAACTCTTAAACTAGAAAAAATATTTTTTTCTTGATCTACAGCAGCATCATACTTAATGTTAAAGGCCTCTGGGGAGAGACTTGGCAAATCAGCAGGACAATTCATTCACACTGCCCTCCTGACATGGATACTTCATGAAGCACCCAGAACATGACTCATCTGTACTACAACTGCACTTCCTATCTCAACCCAATTATCATCACAGCAAAAAGTGATCTCACCAGACCATCCACCAGCACCTAAAGTGACCACGTAATGGACAATGTGGCAGGTGGAATAGTAAAGATCAACCTCCCTTTGACAAGCACAAATTTTCCCTCCCATTCTTCACATGTGTGCTAGACTCTGAAAGATGAAAAGTTAGCCATGCACAAAGAGGCTCCCGCTATTCCAGAGAGCTAAAGAGAACAGATTTGTCTGGAGACCCAATAGTTTGTGATTAGGGACTTCAGAAACCAGGGGAAGAAATGAGAGAGGCAACTAAGATGTTTTACTTAGTTTACTATCAAAACCACCCTGAGTAGCCCCCCAAAAAACAAATATTGAGAAAGCATTTGGGCATAAGTTTATTTGGAAGGTGACCCCAGTTAACAGCAGCAGAGGAAAGGAAAAAAAGCCAATACAGTTGCACACAGGACCAGGGAGACTCCATTCTCAGTGTGGACAAGTCAGAGAACTGCGCTGTTGGAGGAGAAAGGGCCAGGGTCTCTATTCCTGTCACTGGCTGAAGGCTGCTTCTAGGGTTATTGCCTAGCACTTCGGTTGTTGGACATTCTCTGGCCAAAAGAAAGCCCTAGGGTTCAGCAGCTCCAGCCATTGAGGGCATCCCAAGGATGTGAACCTGTCCCACTTGGCAGACAGATTTGCAGCTATCTTCTTGCATTGGCGTGAGCAGATGGGCTTCCTCCACTCTTGGTCACTCTGGGTAACTAAGGCAGCTTAGAAACTCATTTACTTCTTGCAAACTTTCTCCGTCCTCAAAAGCAGGGCCATGGGCCAGGGATTGAGCTCAGTGGTGTCACTGCCTGCCTTGCAAACACAAGGTCCTGAGTTCAATACCTGGTACCAAAAAAACACCAAAAAACAACAAAAAAACCCCAAAATCAGGCCCAGTCACAGTTCCATGCTTTTGGAGCAATGGCCCATGTTTCTGCTGTAGCCCAGCATCTATCATCTGTCCTGTCTCTTGCATTCTGGTAGAGGTGCCGACTGTCCCATCACCCACCTGCCAAGCTGAGCTGCCTCCTCTTGCTGACAAGTGAAAGCATTAGACAAACCATAATCAATCCACTCATTCCTTCAGAAATACTTTGAATATTATCTTAATTCAGGTTTCCCCAAAGTCAGTCTGAGACAAGAGCTTAGAAGCAGATAGTTTATTTGGGAGGTGATTCCTCAGCAGCAGGTTTGAGAAAGAAGGAAAGAGTCCAGGAAGGAGGGAAAACAACCTCACTGACCCAACACAAATCCTTCCCACCTCTGGGAAGTTTGAGGCATTTATCTCCTACAGGCTAAGGGCTCCTGTGAAGTAGATTCACTGTGCAAAGGTCACGAATTTGTCTGAGTCTGGGGAGACAGAACAATACTCTATCCAGAGCAGATTTGCTTACAGCTAGGAAGCAAGAGATGGCAGAGGCCTGGGAGGCTTTGTCCACTGGTCCCCAGAGGCTCAGGAATCCCTGGGGCAGATGGTGTCTCTGCTGTGGGTTTCCTATTTGCACTGCTGATGGGGGAAAATGGAAGGCATCCTGCTTGGGTTTTACACTCTGGGGATATAGACTGGCTGGGCAGAAGCACTGAAGGACATCCCACTTCTAGATGAGGAGGCTGGAAACAGAGCCCAGGCTGTCCTGACCGGCCCTCCCTCCAGATGCTGCATCCTAGAACATTCCAGTTATTCTCTAGAACAAGTGACAAAGGGTTGTTCCACTGCAACCCAGAGAGGTCTGCCACAGCTGTCCTGGGGAAGGGGCACTTGGGGCTCTAGAGGAAGTCCTGATGTGAGCCCTGGAGTGGCCATGCAAAGTTGTTCTGAGGCAGCACAGAAGTCTCCACCACAACTGGAAAGCTGAAGTCACAGGTGGGCTAAGGGACGCAGGTACCATGGGCCAGAGTGCCAGGAGCTTGCGTTTCAGCAGGGAAACAGAATATACCCATAAGCAAGTCATCGAGTGTGAGCAGTACTATGAAGGAAATGAATAGAGAACAACAGAAAATTTCTGGAGAGGCTATGGTAAATGAAGTGGCCGAGCAGGTGACAGGTGAGTAAGTCTTTAGGAATGAGAAGGATTCTACCAAGACCTGGTGGGAAAGCTTTCCAAGCAGTGAATCACATGTGCAAAACTTTGATACATTCTAGAACCTGTAGAATGAAACAGTGAAAATGAGGAAGTGGTAAAAGTGAGCTAGGGAGAAGCCCAGCCTGTACTGTTCCATGAACAGAGATCTCTAGATGGTAGAAAAACTGTAAACTAAAACTTAGACACAGCTTTGCAAGTGTTGGATTGGCAAAGATCCTCCAAAGAACTGGGGTGGAGATGGGGGAGGCCACGTCCTACACCCGGTCTGCAGCAGAGTTAGGAGAATGACCCGGGACAGTTTAGACACATCTGTGCAGGATGTTTTTTTTGTTTAGTTGGTTGGGTTTTTTTGGTACTGGGGACCGAACTCGGGACCTTGCACTTGCAAGGCAGGCGGCTGAACCACCGAGCTAAATCCCAGGCCCAGTGCAGGATGTTTTAAAAGAGCATATCCTGGCTGGGCATCGTGGCCATGCCATCCCAGCATTTGGGAGGCTGAAGCAGGAGGATCGCCACGAGTTCAAGGCCAGACTGGGCTACATTGTGAGGTCAAGGCCAGCCTGAACTACATAGCAAGACCCTGTTAAAAAAAAAAAAAAAAAAAAAAGAATTTTTCCTATAGATCTACCCACAGGTGTGCACCAAGATAGTTCTTGGGGAAAAACAAAATAGTTCTTGGGATCCTGCAGCATTACATAGCACCATAAAAGCAAATAATGTAGTGGAAAGTTTAGGGTCCATTGACAGTTACCCACAAGGAGGGGTGGCTCGGGACACATAACCACTGCACACTGTGTCCCTGCATCCCATATGGTTAGCATCACTGCCAGAAAGCCGTCTAGACCACAGCATGTAATCCCGCTGTGATTCTGAAACCCACCAAGGTCATGCTATCCCAGGGCTCTGCAGATGGAGAGGTACTCCTGCCAGGCCTAACGCATCCACGCCTCATTGGTCAGATGTGGTCACGTGGGTGCGCACCTTTTTTGGCCAGACACAGTCACGTGGCAG
The DNA here is from genome assembly GCF_000247695.1 of Heterocephalus glaber. The sequence goes on along the minus strand of NW_004624939.1, from coordinate 333,639 downwards.
CCCAAGTGAGAGGGCATCCTGGAAAAGGGCCTCAGCTTGGGGGACACCTGAGGAGCCCCCACTCGGCAGGTCCTTCCAGGACCAACTCTTCTAGGAGTTAGGAGTTGGCAGCCTGGGCAGCTTCTAGGAAGCCATGAAAAACTGGGGTCAAGAGTTCGGGAGACTTGATCACACTGCCCACTCAGTGTGGCTGCATTTTTGATCATATCTCCACTTGGAAATAAAACGAGAATTTGGCTGTGGAAGGACCCAGGGATCCTCCATCAGTCGGTCAAAGGTATGAGGCAGACCGGGCAAAAGACCAGCTCCACGCATCGAGGAGCAATCAAGTCAGAAGAACCCAAGCCTGTGGTCCCGCACGGCCCTGAGCCTGCGCAGCTGGGCCGCGACGTGCGCACTGCGCGTGCGCATCAGGTCGGCGACGCCCCGCCCGGTCAGTAACGCGACGGGGGCGGGGGCGGCTCGCGGGGTCCCGTCGGGTGCAGAGCTGAGGTGACGCCGGCCGCGGCGCGGGAACAGGAATCTCCTCTGTGGGCCGCTGTGGACGCCTAGGGCGCCGAGCAGGGTGAGCGCGCGTAGCCCGAGGAGGGGTCGGGAGGGTCGGGAGGGTCGGGAGGGTCGGGACGGGCCGGTTCCAGGTGCCCGTGGGTCTCCTTCCACTGGCTGTGATGGGCCTCCCCGGACGTCCGGCTCCGCCTCCGGGCGTCCCTGCTATTCGCTCCGTCTTTCACGCATTCATTCATTCAGCCGGCGCTGCTGACCCACCCAGTGCGGTGCTGGGGACCGGCGGGCCGCCCTCCTGGAGCTCAGCTAGGCAGGGAAAGGCCCTGCGTCCCTAGGGCTGAGGACCGGTACAGTTCACTCTGGGCTGGGGAGGTGATAGGAGAGTGCGAGGGGGCGGGCGCTTCTGCCTGAGCTGGCCCGGGCCGAGGTGGATAGAACGAACCTGAGAAGACTCGCTCCGTGGGATGCATTCGCAGCAAGAAGAATGGGCGCCAGGGACAGACGGGTCCAGAGAGGGGAGGTTTTATCTCTGGAAGCCATGGTATGGCAGTGGGATCCGAGAGAAAGCCTGCATCGCTGGGTGGGTCCCGCTGGGTGCAGTGCCTCTCCCTGGGTGCCATCCATTGGAATCAGCCCCTGCAGGCGACCGCGGTAAGTCCCTGGTGTCTGTCCAGGCACCTGTGTCCCAGGATGTCTGTGTTGAGCCACACGCCCTCTTGCTACAGGACGCAGGGCTCCTCTGGCCCAGAGCTGTCGGTGGTAGACTCTCAGACCTCTGGAAGGAGCATCTTTGAGGAGAGGTGGGTGCTGAATGCCTTGCAGGGCTGTCCCTGCGTTCACTGTGCCAAGGAGTAGCATTTTGGGGAAGTGACAGAATGGTGTCGCTATTGTTAACAGTTTTTGCATCTTGGAAAAGCTGGCAAACATACTGTTACAAGCCCAGAACTGCTTATGTCCCTCTGCTCCTGCCCTGCAGTCAGTGGCTGATAGTGTGTGTGTTGCTCTGCCTCCTGGAGCCCTGTGTGGGACCCAAGAGGCAGGGAGATGTTCTTGCAGCGAGCTCTGGAAGTGCCTCCCAGGCATCCCAAGAAAGGAGAGAACAGGTGGTGTTGACTGGGCTGATCCAGAATGGGTTTTTGCCAAGAAAAGTCTTTTTACATCTTTCAGGAAAAGGAGTATAGATTTTCTAATGTGCTTTATTTTTGGACACATTGTCAATATATGTGGCAGTCATTTGTCATCACAGCCCTTTCCTACACTTGAACTGAAAACCTGGAAGAAACTGACCAGCATATTGGGCAGCACCAGTCAGAATGAGCTGGAGCATGTATCTCTAAGAACCAGCCTGCATCCCAGGTCCTAGAAAGCTAGCTGGTTTAGGGCAGGAGCACACTGGCCCCCACGCAGCTTTCCTCTGACTCTTGCCCCACCTGAAAGGGTGACCGTGGCCAAAGCCAAACCCCTGTTTGCAAACCCGCACCTACTTCCTGCCTGGCCTCTTGCCTGCAGCCTCACTCCTTGATGCAGTAAAGAATACTACACCTGAGTTATTTTCACCCTCAAGTCTCTGGGGAGGGTCTTCTCCTCACTGAGCACCCCCAGGGCCCACGGAAGTGTGGCTTGCCCTCCTTCAGGTGTCTTTACTGTGAGGAACCCCTTTACTCTGGAGTGAGATTGGTGTGCACGTTGGGCCTTGGTGTGAACCCAACTGTTTTTGTCTAAACTTCCTCATTCCGAGTCTTCTTTGGATTGTTGATGTTGTCCTGCTCTTGCTGGTGTGTAACACTAGGAATAATTAAGTTCCTGTGGGTGTTGGCTTGGTTGTCTAAAGCTGTCATATATTTCTAAGGAATATGAAGGGACAGAGCACCATCATTTTGGAAGCAGAAGTCAAGGACTCATCCGCCCTGCACATGTCACTGCACAGTCCCAGGCACATCCATTCCAGGCACTCCAGGGCCTGAGTGTCCTGAAGAACACCAGGCAATGACAGGCCAGTGGGTTCCTGACAGGAGATGGCACATCTGGGGGTTTTAGTGAGTAGAGACATTTAATGGAGACCAGTCTTGCCTGAGAGCTGGTAAACATCTGTCAGTCTGCTCCTGTGGCACGTAGTACTTGGCCCGGCACTGGCAGGATGAAACCTGGTTATGTGGCAGGTTTTATAATGCACTCTCATGGCTACAAGGTGTGTCAGTATTGCTTTGTGTCTTCGCCTTTCATCCCTGGAGTTAACCGCTTCAGAACTTTCTCTGTAAATATCAGGTCCACTTTTAATGAGCATATGTGAAAGTTTGGGTCATTGTAACCTAGGAGGGGAGGCCTGGGAGAGAGGTGGCTGCAGAGTGACAGCAGCTTCCTCAAGATAGCATTCGCTGCATTGTGTGTCTCTCTTGATCTCAGCTAACATCCCTTAGTACCAGCCATTCCCAGGCACTGCCTTCCAGCCTGACATCTCCCACAAGGATTGGTCCCATGCTGACTGATGTCCTGTTGTCACATCACACTCAGCATGTAGGAGTCCTGCTCACTGTGCCTCTTGCCACACAGCCCCTTCCCAGCCATCACCCAGGTGCTGGAGCACCAGCAGTGCCTCTTTCACTTCTTCCTGTTCTGCTGGGCAGGTTGCTGCGCTCTGGGTTGGCAAGTGCAATCTCCCACATAGATGCTGGATTTCCAGAATGGGGGCCTGCCCCTTCTCCCAGAGAGGTACCTTCCAACTGGGGGAAAGAGGTCCCCATGCACAGCTGCACAGGTCACTCATCCAGGAGGTGGGGCCTGTAGAGCACCACCATCCCAAGGGAGAGGCCTGGGGGGCTGGGGCTTGCGGAGGTGTGAAGAAGAGACCAAAGGGCAGGATGCTAAAAAAATCCCCCAAAAAAGCCTTAAAAATCACTTAAGGTGAGAAGAACCCTAGTAAGGCAGAGCCTGTCATCTTCGTTGAGGTGAGGCTGAGAGTGACTAGGACATTAAAGAGTATTAATTTGAGGGACAGGCAGCCTCTCCTCTGCATCCCATCCCCACTGCCTTTGTCCTCTATTCATAGAAGTATTCCATGTTCCCTGTCTGGCTTTATCCATGAAGGATTTGTGATAAAATATACTTAACATAAAATTTGTCATCTCAACTACTCCCAAGTGTGCAGTTTTTTGGTGCAGTACGTACAGTTGCTATGCAAACGTCACTGCCACGCACACTAGAGCTCTGTAATCTTCCCATGTGGAGACCATACCCAGTCCTCCTGCCCTACCCTCCTTAGCCCAGGTATCTCTGCTCCAATTGTTCTTCTGTGGGGAACCCTGCCGTGTGGTCCTTTTGAAGCTGGCTGATTTACTGGAACAGAACACCTTCTAAGCTCATCATGTTGTAGCCTATGTCAGAGTTTTCTTCCTTTTTATTTTTATTTTACTTTTTTGACCCCAGGGCCTTACATATTCTAAGCTCAGGCTGTACCACTGAGCTCTGTCCCCAGCCCCTTTCTCTTTAAGACCAGATAGTGTTCCATTGTAGGAATAGACTACGTTTTCTTCTCCAGTCACGTGTCTTCAGACATCGGGGTTGCTGCTACTTCTAGGATTTTGTGAACAGTGCTTCAGCGAATGGGGGATGCACATAGGCTTTAGAGATGCTGTTTCACTTCCTTTGGATATACTGTATACCCAGAAGTATATTGCTGTGATACATGGTCATTCTGTTTTTTTATTTTGGGGGAAAGCTGCACTATTTTACATGTAGACTTTTTCCATGTCCTCACCCACGTGTGTTATATTCTGGATGGTGGTATTGCTGCTTTTGGTAGTAGCCATCCTAATGGATGTGACTGAATCACATTATGGTTTTGCATTTCTCTACTGAGTAGTGATGTTGAAGCATCTTTTCATATGCTTCTTGGCCATCTGCACATCTTTAGAGAAATATATTTCCCTTTTGTTGTGTGGAGTCCTGAGGATTAAACTGAAGACCTCATGCATTTGGCATTTGTTTAATCAGGTTGTGTTTTGGTATTATTCAGTTTGAATTCTTTATGAATATTTATTCCTGGGCTGGGGATTTAGCTCAGTGGTGCCGCCCCCTGCCTCACAAGTGCAAGGACCCGAATTCGATCCCTAGTACCAAAAGAAAAAAAAAAATTTATTCCTCACCAGTGCAGATATATAGTTTGAAAATATTTTTTCCCATTCTGTAAGTTGCCTTTTCATTTTGTTGGTTGTTTCCGTTGTGGTGGAAAAGCTTTTTTTTTTTGGTACTGGGGATCGAACTCGGGTCCTTGCACTTGGGCTTGCGCAGCAGGCGGCGAAACCACTGAGCTAAATCCCTGGCCCTGGAAAAGCGTTTTAGTTTGATGTAATCCCACTGTTGCATTTTTGCCCTCATTGCCTGTGTGTTTTTTTGGTTTTGGGGGGTTTTTTTTGTACCAGGGATCAAACTCAGGACCTTATGCTTTCGAGGCAGGCGGTAGCACCACTGAGCTAAATTCCCAACCCCTCATTATCTGTGTTTTGGTGTCCTATCAAAGAAATCCTTGCCAGTTTATCAGCTGTGGTCTGTACTGCAAGCATGTACAGATTACCAGTGTTTTAACTCTCAGCTTCCACTGCTTCTTTCAGGATTGAGTGCAAGATGAAATGAAGCCTCTGACTTAGGAGAGAAATGCAGCCCAGTTTCCAGTTGAACATATTGTCCCTGGACTCAGCAACTCTGGATGCACACTGAACCTCTCAGCCTAACACAGTTTTCTTGCCCTCCCTCCTGCAGCTGCAGCACAGTCCTGGGCAGACTAAGAAATGAGAAAAATATCCAATTATGGGGCCCCGCGGATGATGAAAGTGGTGTACCCCGTGGGGCTGTGCGTAGGCCTGTTCATCTACGTGGCCTACATCAAGTGGCACCAGCCCTCCACCCCCCAGGCCCTCTCCTCCATCACTGGGGCAGCCCACACCTCTTCGGGATCAGCTGCTCGTGCTCACGAGGTCTTCTATGGAATCATGTTTGATGCTGGGAGCACTGGCACTCGTGTGCACGTCTTCCAGTTTGCCCAGCCACCTGGAGGTACCCTGGCCTGACCATGAGCCCCTCTGGGCCCACACTTTGGGTCTGCCCTCTCCCTTATCACAGGGCCCACAGGGTTACCTCACCACAGAAGATGGTGTGGGCTGTACCCTGGCTGGACTCTCCTGGCAGCTGATCAGGGTGCAGCTGCCAAAGGCTAGGACGTGGCTCAGCTGGGGAGCACTTGGTGCAAGGCCCATGTTTGAGGTCTAGAGCCAAAAATTAGATAGATAGATTGATAGATAGATAGATAGAGTTAGAAAAGTAGAGAAAGAAAATCATAGAACAGCTGTGGAGAGATGTTGAGTCAATGTTGGTGGCTACACACCTGCATTCTCAAGAGCCCAGATTATTTTCAAAAGTGCGGACCATCACAGAGAACATCTTGAAACCCTTGAAGACATTGGTGCCCTGTCCCCTCCCCAAAATCACTGGGAGGGCAGGTGTCTGGGACTGTGACAGAGGCCAGGGATTATGTCAGGAGTTTAAGACAGGAAGTAACAGGAATCATGCGAGGAGTTGGCACTGTGGGTCCAGACAGCCAGGGATGATGGCCGAGAGGGGCTACAGCAAGGAGGATGTGAGCTGTGCTTCCCAGGCAGGCAGGCACAGGCTTCTCCTGTACACAGCCTTCAGTGGCCACCTTTCCTGTCCCTCCCCAAGGTTTGCCCTCCACCGTATCCCTGGCCTGGCTGTGTCCCTCTGCAGTGAGACCAGCACACCTGGGCACTTCCTTTCTGGCCCTTGGTGGCCGTGCATAGATGCCCTGCCAGCATCTAACTGCTGATCCCCACCAGACACTTCCAGCACCTCTCTCTAAAGCCCCTGTGGCATGTTTTGTTTACTTCTAATTTCATTATATATTTTTATGTTTGACCAGAACTTTGCTTTAAAAAAAAAAAAAATCAAGGCTTTATTTAGGATAATGTACCTACAAAAAATTTGCATCTATTGCCAGGCATGGTGGTGCATGCCTATAATCACAGCACTTGGGAGGCTGAGGCAGGAGGATTGTCAAGAGAGTTTGAGGCCAGCTTGGGCTACATAGTGAGTTCAAGGCCAGCCTAAAATACATACCGAGACCCTATCTCAAAACAAAAAACAAAAATCTGCATCTATTTAAAGTGTTCAAGCTGGGCATAGTGGCACACACCTGTACTCCCAGCACTTAGGAGGCTGAGGCAGGAGGATTGCCATGAGTTTGAGGCCAGCCTGGGCAACATAGTGAGTTCAAGGCCAGCCTGAACTGCACAGTGAAATCCTGTCTCAAAAAAAAAAAAAGTATTGCGGCGGGCAGAGCACTCAGGACCAAATGTAGAGCCTCATATTGAGCCACACCCTACATGTTAAAGCAAAATTCTGGCCCAAACATGAGGGAATCACTAGGGCCAGGGATTTAGCTCAGTGGTTCCACCGCCTGCTTCACAAGCGTAAGGTCCTGAGTTCGATCCCTGGTACAAAAAAAAAAACCCGTGAGGGATCACTAATCTTGTTCACCTAAACTAAGGAGCCAAATGTAGGCAAGAAGGGCTAAAGGGCCCTGTCATTCTGGGATTGGTCCATATGGTCAGACAGTGGCCTTTAAAAAGTCTGGGTATGTGGGCATGGTGGCACATGCCTCTAATCCTACCACTTGGGAAGATGAGGCAGGAAGATCACCAGTTTAAGTCCTACCTAGGAAACTTAGCAAGACCCCATCTTTAAAAATTAAAAAGAGGGGGGAAAAATTAAATAAATAAATAAATAAATAAAAATTAAAAAGGGCTAAAGACATAGCTCAGTGCAAAGCCCCTGGTACCAAAAGAAGTCTGGCTAGTCGCAGTTGTATATATTCAAACATTCATGTCTGTTTTGCTAGATGAACTGTCTTAGTTACTTTTCTTGCTGCTGAGACAAAATACCTGAAACCCAAAGTTAAAGGAGGAAAGGTTTATTTGGCTCACAGTTTATAGGGGTTTCAATCTATAATCTGTTGGCTCCAAGGCAGGGTGGCATGGCAGAGAGGCATCACAGAGCAGAAGACAGCAGCAGCAACATGCAATAAGTGACAAGCAATAATAGCAGCTTCTTTCTATCCCTCTTTATTCCCCAAATGGCAGATAGTATTCACACCCACAGCTAAGCCAAACCAATCAATGGACTGATTCAGTAATCACACCCTTAACCCAGAATCACACATTCTTGGTCCAGCCATCTCTGAAAAAGTGCCACCTAATGTTACATGAGACCTTGGGGGAGGGAGGCATGTGGCTACAAGCCATAACATGAACCTTTAAAAAAAATGTTTTCTTTTCCCTTAGAGACTCCCACCTTGACCCATGAGACCTTCAAAGCTCTGAAGCCAGGGCTTTCTGCTTACGCTGATGATGTTGAGAAGGTAAAAGCCTCTGTTTGACTCTCCTCACCCTCTCCCTGTGTGATTGGTTAAAGTCAGCTCCTTCCCTTTGGATGTGGCAGACAGAGGAACTGTGTCCCTGTGGTGCTGCTTGGGGCACTGGGCCCTTGAGCATGGTCGGGGTGGGGCGAGAGCAGATCTGTTCCAGCCTCCTGTGCCCCCCTCCCCAGCATGCAGGCCCCATACCACTAGATGCTCGGAGCAGCTCAGAAGTACAAGTACTGCAAACCTAAAACATGTGTTACTTGGAAGTATAGTTAATGTTTTCACACTAATCTTGTAGGTTTTGCATAATACTTTTTTTTTTAATGTGCTAGGGATGGAACCCAGGGCCTCATGCATGATGGGCAAATGCTTTACTGCTGAACTACACTCTCAGCCCCATAGTATACTTTTAATTGTAGATTTTTGCTGTGGGTACTTTGATTGAAGATAATAAGCACTCACTAAAACCTAAGTAAAGTTAAAAGGTACTGTATTCTGGGGTCTAGGAGTACAACTCAGAGGTAGAGCTCGTGCCTCATGTGGGCGAAGCCATGGGTTCCGTCCGCAGCACTGCAAAACCACTGTTCAGAATCCATACTCTCTTGGGCCATCTCCAACCCATGTTGACGCTGATGATGGCCCCATCCAACCCCAGGGTCTCCATTGCCCTCGCAGTGATGTAGTTCCTCAGCATAGTTGCTCACGGGATGGAGTTTAGTAAGGAAACTAGACTGTGCTGGTTGCAACAGCTTCATGGCATCAGGGAGTCCAGATCTGTCTGAGGCTGCCCTGTGGGGCCTAGTGACAGCAGGTCACCCAGTGTCACCCAAGAAGGCATGAAAGCTGCCATAAAGGGCAAGCTCAGCCTTGAAGCCCTGACCTGCCCTCACCCTGCTGCATTCTATTGCCCAGGGTGCCACATTCACCTGGTCCCTCTGCCTCATATACTGTCCGTGTCCTCTCCTGATTTTAAAAAAGACAAGAAAATTATGTTATAAATCCAAAAGAGCAGGGTAGCCTTGTGACCCCAGATGCTGGGGGTGACAGGCCTTGCTTTGCTGTTACAACATCCGCAGAGTGCTCAGGGGATCCAGGAACTGCTGGATATTGCTAAGCAGGATATTCCGTTCGACTTCTGGAAGGCCACCCCACTGGTCCTCAAGGCCACTGCCGGCCTGCGCCTGTTACCCGGAGAGAAGGCTCAGAAGCTGCTGCAGAAGGTGGGCTCAGCATGGGGAGCTCCTGCATGGTGGACAGCATCCCTGAGGGGTGTTGGGCAGGCAGAGTGACAGGAGCCCCCAAGTCCTGGGTCACCTCCAGTCTTCCTCTGCCTGATGTTTAAGGCTGTGTGTGTTTTCCTGAGGGAATCTATATTATGGAAGAGAAACAACTTTATTTAAAAGTGCACTGTGCGTTCTAAGGGCACCCTTCCCCCGGACTCGATGCGGTTGAGGGCTGTGGGTACTGAGCTTCTCTGTTCTCCATGGGACAAGAGTCCTGCTTCTGTCAGGCATTCAGATGTGGCTGCCCAGGGCCAGGTGGCGTACTCCTATAATCCCAGCATTCAGGAGGGTGAGGCAGGATTACCCCAAGTTTGAGGCCAGCCTTGGCTACATAGTGAGTTTATGGCCAGCCTGAACTACATAATGAGACTCTCGAAAAAAACATGTGGCTGCCCAAGAGACCCCTCAGCCTCGGCTCCCATCCTGTGTGCCTCAGTATCCTTGTGTCCCTCCTTGGGACCCCTGCTCCACTTCCCTATGAGAGGACAGCACCTGCTCGTCCATCAGGGTCCCTCATTGAGGCATGGGACATGGAGTGGGGCAGAGGTACTGAAGTTTCTGGGTGCTGGGACAAACTGGCCTTGTCCCTGGAGTGGCACCCACCAGATTCCCAGGCTCAGCTCTGCTGCGGAACTTCTCACACTTCATCTCACATCCCAAAGCTGGGCAGCACTTTGGGAACCAGTGCACCACACTTCCCCAGCCCACAAACTCCCCACAGCAGCCCAGGAGGGTCTCCAGGGTGGCATGTTCCTGAGCTGGCCCTCAGGGTAGCTGAGGAAGCTCCTTGCTGAGGCCTGGATAGCTTAAGATGAGAGAGCATTGCCTCTGGGGGCGGGTGGCCTCTTGGTGATCTGCTGCCTGGAAACCACTGGCTTCCCATTCCTGAAGGTGAAGACATCTCTCTGCATGCAGGTGAAGGAGGTGTTTAAGGCGTCACCTTTCCTGGTAGGGGATGACTGTGTTTCCATCATGAACGGAACTGATGAAGGTAGAGTGGCTGGAAGCGCCTCCACATGTGGCCCTGGAGGTGCTCCATGCGCCGCCACCGCCGCCACTGCTGCTGCTGCTGCTGCTGCTGCTGCTGCTGCTGCTGTTGCTGCTGCTGCTTGGAGTCGGTGCACAGGGCTCCTTCCTTGGTCGAAGATGGGTGATTGAGCTTGCAGTCTGTTCACAGTGCAGGTGTCCCAGAGGGTCTTTTCAGCACCAGCATTAGAGACAGATTCTCATCTGGGCTAACTCCAAACGAAGCACAGATGAAGTCTCTGAAAGGATCGAGTTTGGAGAGCATATAGAGAGAACCCCAATTGCTGCTGCATTTCGAACATTGCAGCTGCATTGCTGATTCTAAGACACCTGGGTTCCTCACTGGGTCATGCTTTTAATTATAACTTTAAGAGTGAGTTTGTAAAGCCAGGCACAGTGACGCATGCCTCTAATCCTAGCACTTGGGAGGCTGAGGTAGGAGGATTGCCACAAGTTTGAGGCCAGCCTGGGCTACATAGTTCAAGCCCAGCCTGAATTACAGAGTGAGACTCTGTCTCAAAAAAAAAAAAATTGAGTTTGTATGGGGCAGAGGGAACATAGGTTCTCTTCCTTCCTCTTCCAGAAGAGGAATTTGGGATGAAGAACTGCAGGGAGACATGGCCTTTAGTAAAGTGTTCAGGGTTTAGTGTGATGCTAGAATAGCCTGCCAGAAGCCACTGGACTGTTCCTGCCCACCACGTCTCTGGGTGGTGTTGAGGCTTGGAGTGGTGGTGAGGAGAGGCCTGAAGGGAGAGACACATTTCCTGGGAGCTGTGTGGATGGTCCTGGGTGACAAGGACCCTCCTGTGCCTCTCTTGCAGGTGTGTCTGCATGGATCACTGTCAACTTCCTGACAGGTACGTGTCACTTGACCCCAAAAGTTACAACCTGCCACGTGTCCATAACCCTCCGGGTTCACAGGCCAGAGGAAAGCTATGGGGACAGCAGGCTCAGCAGCAGTTGCAAGCTCACAGGGGTACGTGAAGGGCCCCCCCAACCTGGGCTGCTTCACTCCCTCTTGTGTCTGAAGACACTGAGATCTTCAGATACCCAGTGCAAATGCCTGCCACTTGCCCATTACAGAAATATCTGTTCTTGGAAACTGGCCGAGAGGAGCCATTTTTCAAAGACTATTCTCAGCATGCATCCCTTTACTGGAATTAGGGAAAGACTGTGTCTGACATAGTATACGAGCAAGTTTCTTGGCAGAATATGCCCTTTAGGGGATGGAGAGAGATCCTAGGGGATAGGCCAGGAACCTCCACCTCAGTTCTTCTGGGAAGATGGAAATGGAGATGAGAAAGCACCATCTCGTGGAACTGAAGCTGCAGCCTCCTCCTCAGTGGGCAGGACAAGTCCAGCGTCTCAGACAATTGGTGTTATGCTCCCTCGTTAAAGCCATGGGTGATTCCACCTGATCTTCCTGTAGACACTGGGCACCTTTCTGTGAACATGTGTAAACAGTGGAGCTAGTTCTCTGCATTGTTTTTCTGTCCATTGAATTCAGCTTTTCACCTCCCTCTGCCTTCCTGTCCTCCCTCCTCACTAACAGTGTTGTCTTCCTGCTGTCCAGGCAGCTTGCGAGGCCCAGGTAGAAGCAGTGTGGGCATGCTGGATCTAGGCGGCGGATCCACTCAGATCACCTTCCTTCCACGGGCCCAGGTAACCGGCCCTGCCAGCCCCTGGGCAATGGACAGAGGGTGGTGCTCATGGGTGGCTCCTGCCTGGAAAACAAACCATAACAGAAGTCTGATCTGGGGCCAGGGGTTTAGCTCAGTGGTTCCACCAGCTGCCTCGAAAGCGCAGGGACCCAAGTTCAATCCCCGGTACCAAAAAAAACCCAAGAAATCTGATCTGGAGTGGGACCAAAAGCCAGAAAATAACCAGGTGCCCGTGAGCCCTGTGCAGTGCCAGGGAGACCTCACTGTCATGGATGCAGGTCCCACAGGAGAGGAAACGCTCCCTCCTCACTGCACTGGCTTCTTGTCATCTCAGTGGGACAGAGCCTGGTGACCCTGGCTGAACCCCAGTCAGGATGGGCGCATTACTGTTGATAAGGGAATGGTTTGGGTGCTTTATCTTTTCTGGCTTGCTCCCCATTCTTCTACAGCATAGGACTTTAAAAAAACGCCCTGTACTTGCCTCTGAACGTCCCAAGGAGGTGAGGACTCTGACAGCAGGACATATAATCTGGTGTCTCTGCAGGGCACGTTCGAGGCCTCCCCCCCTGGCCACCTGACATCTCTGCAGATGTTTAACAGGACCTACAGGCTGTATTCCCACAGGTTGGTTTCCAGGGTCAGGGAGGCCACAGCCCCCCCCATGCCCCTGCTCCTGCCTCCTTCAGTGCCTGTATCTGGGCCTAGACAGATCGTGGAAGCCCTCCCCCTCATTCTGTTATGCTGTGGAGAAGGCTTGGGAGAAATGCTGAAGCTTGGGGTGTGCAGAACGTTTCTGAGCCACCTGCCTGCCACATGGCATCTTCAGTCTATTCCTCTTGTGCCCCATGAAAACTGGGGTCCTGGCAGTGTCACGGCTCCTGCATGAGCTGCTCAGTAAAGTCCCACAATGCCTCAGAGACTCCTCAAAAGAGCAGGAAAGCTGTAACACCCTCCTGGGATGATGCCACCTTACACAGTGAATGGAGGCCCAGCCGTCCCCGTGCCTCACCTGGGCAGGTGTTGTCTCCACAGCTACCTGGGGCTGGGACTGATGTCGGCGCGGCTGGCGATCCTGGGTGGCATGGAGGGGAGACCCGGTGAGTGGAGTGTGCTGCTCAGGGCTCTGCCCGCCCTCGGAGGAGCCACCTGCCTTCTATCCCCAATTGCCATGATGTGGGACTGGCCCAGGAGGGACAGAGGAGGCTGTTTTACCTCCATATGAGGTGTGATCAAAATACAGTGAACATTTAAATTTTTTTTTTTTTTTTTTTGGAGACAGGATCTCACTATGTAGTTCAGGCTGGCCTTGAACTCATATGGAGTCCAGGCTGGCCTTGAATCTGTGGCAATCCTCCTGCCTCAGCCTCTCGAGTGTTGGGATTATAGGCATCCACAACCATACCTGGCAACATTTAAATTTTAAATAAGAATTACAGTAAAGACACACACAATGCTACTGATCCCCTTCAGAATACTACCCCTCCCTATGAACGCACATGTCCCATTGTTCTTGCCACTTCCTGAAGTAGCTCTGGAGAATTCTTTCCTGAGTGTCTTTATGAGGTGTGATCAAAAAATACTTTGCTGCTACCAAATGCTGTGCAACAGAAAGGCAGGCTTGTAAAAACATCCACCTTATTCACTGGATCTGGCACCATGCAACTTCTGGCCCTTCCAAAGTTAAAATGACCACAGAAGCTAAACATTTGAATTGATTCAGGATGGCGAAGCAGCCAGGATGGTGCAACTGAAGATACTCAAGAAAGAAGACTCCAGAACTGCTGCAGAAAGTGGCAAGGATGATGGGATGACTGTGTTCAAAGCCAGGGGGAGAATTTATAGGGGGTTAGTGGCAATGTGCCTTTATTGTAATAAAAATTTTTAAATGTGTACATTTACCATATTTTTTTATCACACCTTGTACATTCTGAGTTCTTTTTAGAAAGAGACACTATTGAAATCACTTCCGGGCTGGGGATGTAGCTCAGTGGCACCACACCTGCCTGGCAAGTGCAAGGTCCCGAGTTTGATCCCCAGAACCACACACACACACACACACACACAGACACAAAAATTACTTCTGAAAGAGACTTTAAAGGAACCCAAGTAACCATGCAGTCATTCCCTACCTTGGGAGCCACCTTGCATCATAGTCAGCTCCCTGTCACTGACAGAATTCCTGAGGCATCAGCTTACAAGGAGGAAAGACTTGTTTCAGTGCCCGGCTCTGGAATTTTCTACCTATGGCCTATTGGCCCTGCTGCTTAGGGACTGTGGCCAGGCAGCATATGGCATGCAGCAGCTAGGAAGCAAGGAGAGGCAGGGACCAGAGTCATGCTGTCCCCTCTGATGGCACGTGCCCAGTGACCTAACTTCCTCCCACTGGGCCTTACCTCCCAATACCATTGCAGGCTGGGGACCAAACTTTACACAGGCCTTTGGGGCACTTAAGTTAACCATAGCAACCTGAACAGAGCCTGGTTCTTCTGGCAGCAGAAGGTTTATGAGGTGGTGACCCTGAGGCTGTTGCTGCACAGGGGAGCCTGTGAGAGCTCCCTTCTCTCCTCATCTTTGCTCTGTGAAAGGTCATAGAGCAGGCTTGGCTGCTTCTGGGCATGAGATCTGGGTAACCATGAGGGCCCTGGAAGGCCCTTGGTGCCCTGCATTGGGCTGAGGCCTTGTGTCCACACCTGGCATGAGCTGGGTTTCTTACAGGCACTGACAGGTCTGGACCAGTGTGTGAGGCACCCAGAGCCCAGGAAGTCCCTGGCCGCCTTTGCCTTCTGACCCCTCCAGGGCTGGCTGTCCTGCTGGTATGGGAACATTCACCTGGCACGTTTGCACCTGGCACATGTTCAGCTCCTTCTTCAAGTCCTGGCAGCATCTTCCTGATGGCTTCTCTTAACAAGAAGCAGGACATATGAGCCCTCACCACAGGGCCAGGAGGGAGGAGGAGGCACCTGCCCCTCCATGCAGCTGTGGTGCCCCAGCCTGACCTCCACCCCCTTCCTGCTCACCGAAGACCTGGCCAGAGGGATCAAGATCAATGCTGGGGCTGCAGGGCCTCCATGATTTCTGGCTGTGGCCCCCATTTTGGCACTCCAAGGACCACAGTCAGTTTGTATTATGGTGGCATATGGTGGCACTTGACTGGCCCTGTCACCAGTCTGCTGGTCACTCACCCTGTGGCCATCTGTGAAGCTGGGTAACAGTGCCCCCATAGGGTCACCCCTAGGGACGCAAGCCATGAACAGTCATGGCAGTGTTTCCAGGCAGGAGGCTGCGTAGCCTCCAACGGGAGAATTCCTCTCCTGGGCCTGGACTGTCCCCAGAGTCAGGTTCCTCTGTCACCAGCAGGGAATGTGTTTCCTCACACCCAGCACCTTCATTCTCCACCACAGCCCCTCTCAGCTGCAGGAGGTCCCTGGCTGATGGTGGCACTGTGGTTTTCCTTCCTCCCTCCCTTTTTTCATCCTCATCTCTCTTTCAGCCAAGGACGGGAAGGAGTTGGTCAGCCCTTGTCTGCCTCCCGGGTTCAGAGGCCAGTGGGAACACGCAGAAATAATGTACAGGATCTCAGGACAGAAGGCAGGTATGTAGGTCGCTGCCCATATGTGGCCCACAAGGGTCAGCATGGCAGCCTGCCAGTCCCTGTGCCTTTCCATACACCTGTCAGGCAGCAACAGCACAGACAGCCTACACTTGCTGGTCAGAGCCCTGGGTTGGAGCTGCTGTCTGCCACTTCCCACCAAAGGCCATGGGCTCCCACAGGATGGCTCTGAGCACCTGGCACTGTGGGGCCCACAGCCACAGCCTAGCTGCAATGGGAGGCCAGGCTTATGCAGGAAGGGCGCTGCTTCTCCCAGCACAGCTGCTGCCCAGCCCTCCGCCTAACCCTGCTGGGCCACGTGCCCCTTTGGGTTTCCCCCCAGAGGAGGATCAAAGTGTGGTGCCCAGGCTGGACGCACAGCACAAGGCGTGTCCACCTCTAGGAACCAGGTGGCTCCCTCTGACCAGGGGCCTTGGCAGAACAGCAGGGAGTATGACAGCAACACGTGAGAAAGTACAAGGAGGGGACTGAGGGGCTGAGGTGTCACCCTGGAGGAGGGAGCCCATGGGTAACCACTGTGGCCAGGCATTGAGGAGCAGAGCCAGCTGCTCAGGAGTTCCTCAGGGCCAGAGCACCCCATGCCCAGCCCTGTGGCCATGGCAGGCGGCACGAGGGTCCAAATGGGCATGGTGCTGGCCTGAGCAGCACTAAGAAGGGCCAGAGTGGCTGACCAACTGGGCGAGGCGTGGGCAAAGCTTCCTGCAGGTGTCCACAGCAATCACCTGGCCTCTGCAGCCTGTTAACCACTGGGCCCATGTCCAGTCTCCACCCACATGGTGGCTTCTATTTTCTTGTCTGTGGCCCAGGAGGGAGCAGGGCCCCTGCTGGGGTGGCAGTTGGCATCGACACCGGCCTGGTCTGCCCCAGACCCCGGTGCTGGGCTTCTCCCCCTGCTGACTGCTCGCAGGTACCCTCGCTCTGGAAGCCCCATGAGCAGTGGGTCTGTGGCTCTGGTCTACCTGTGTTCATGCACATGCTCCCTTCTTACAGGGCACCTCCACGAGCTGTGTGCCAGCAGGGTATCCGAAGTCCTCCGAAACAAGGTACACAGGGCAGAAGAGGCAGGGCGCGTGGACTTCTACGCCTTCTCCTACTACTACGACCTGGCGGCCAGTGTGGGTCTCATAGGTGAGGGTGACCAGCAGGGCCCGAACCAGGGCTGTGGCAGGTGGGCAATGAGTGAGTGGTGAAGGGGAGGCAGACACTCCATATCAGAGCACTGAGCCCCTCTTCCTCAGATGCATTAGCTCTTGGCACCACTTGGCAGTGCCACATCCCCGAAGCATAGACGATCACTTGCAGCCGACTGTCCCACTGGAAGGCAGGTCTGGCTGAGCCAACCCAGGTTCCCCTATCCAGGACTCGAAGCCCCTCTGGCTGGGCGGTGGTAACCTTGTGCTGCCTCTCCTTCTCAGCACAGGGGCCAAGGCTGGTGGAGCAAGGCATGGAGTTTCAGACTGCATAGATACTGTATAAGAGTTGCAGGCATTTTAGGGGTAAAGACTAGAACTTTCTAATTAAGTAAGTTGAGAATATCAGAAAGTGTTGCTGGCCATGAGGATGAGAGCATTGATGCTTTGAATAAAACCTCCTAGAAGAAATGGATGTGCCACCCTTGCCCCGGACCCTGACCCCCATGGCCACACTGACCATGGCCAGCATGCATGGGCCACCCAGGCCGGGCCAGGCTTGGGTCGGCTTAGCCTGTCGGGCCTGGGCTGGGACAAGTGCTCCCTGCTGTCCCCACCAGGGGTGGCTCTGGAGACCAGCTGTTCAGAAAAGCCACTGCAGCTGCCTGGCAGAGTCCTGCTTGGCTCTGAAAGAGCAGCATGGGCCAGGGCTCAGCTCCCAGTGCCCTCCTGTCCACCCACCTGCTCCAACACCCAGCAGGTCAGAGCACTCTTGCAGAATTTTTTTCTCCACAGTTGGGAAACTGATACTAGAATACTAGCCAAGCCAGATGTGGTGGTGCTCACCTATAATCCCACCACTTGGGAGGCTGAGGCAGAAGAATTGCTGTGAGTTCGAGGCCAGCTTGGGCTATACATAGCAAGACTGGGTCCTAAAAAAAAACAAATAAAAATAAAAAGGGCTGGAGATGTAATTTAATGCCAGAGTGCTTGTCTGGTGTGTGCAAGCCCCTAGGTTCAACCCCTAGCACTGCAGGAAAAAGAAACAATGGTCAGGGCTTAGGTCTCAGTGCTAAAGTGTTTGTCTAGCATCAGGCCCTGGTTTGATCCCCAGCACCACAAGGACGAATGGCTCTGTCTGTCTGGGCCCAGCCCCAGCTTCAGGTTGGACCAGACCATGCCTGCATCTTGTCCCACAGATTCAGAGAAGGGAGGCAGCGTCACAGTCGAGGACTTCGAGATCGCGGCTAAGTACAGTAAGCGAGGTGTGCGTTCCGGGGCCAGGAACACCCACAGGGCTGTGACAGGCTCTGGCCCACAGGCCCTGGGTCTGGCTCCTGATTTTGTCACCCAGCGGAATGTGCAGAAGTATGCAGGGGTGCAGCCAGAGAGCCTGGGGTCTCCACGGGGCCCACACCCAGGCCCATCCTCCAGGGCTCCATGTCCTCCCTGCCTGGGAACAAACTGTGCTGCATCTTCACCTTTGCACCCCTACCTGGGTGATCCCAAGAATGACTTCCTGAGGTGTCCCAGCACATTCATGATGGTCACCACACAGAGGAAGCAGGGCCTGCATGCGGAGTCCAGGCTAAGGGGTGACACATTGCACCCCAAGTGGCACTGGTTAACCTGGTACCCCTCACCCACTCACCACCTTGTCCAGATCTCACCCCCGCCCCACCAGGTGCTTTCCTTGCATCCAGATCAGAGTGTTAGACTATACTCACTTGTCCACAATCAGTACCCCTCCTCCTGCTCCTGCCACAGAAGTGGCTTCCTTAAGCTCTCATGTGCCTCCCAGCCTAGGACCCTGGGCATCCGTGGCATTGCCCCTCTGCCACAGAGCAAGCAGGCTGCCCTCAGCTGGCCATGGTGGAGGAGTCAGGTCACACTCACAGTCCATGGGTGTGGCCTGGGGGACTTGGCTGTCAGTGGAGCAGGACAGGCACGCAGGCTTCTGTGCATCCTAGGAGAGGGAGGAGCTGGGCAGGTTCCCAAGGGGGTGGGGCATTAGGGTCCAGCCTGGGAACTGACTAGAACTGGCATCCCCAGTGTGCCGGACGCTGGGAGCCCAACTGCACCTCAGCCCCTTCCTCTGCATGGACCTCACCTACGTCAGCCTGCTGCTCCGAGAGTTCGGCTTTCCTGGGGACAAAGTACTAAAGGTAGGCCCGCCTTGGAGACACTGTGTCCCACCTGTGGAGTGGCATGTGAGGAAATAGACCCTGGTGACCCTTCCCTGCAGCCCTGAGGTGCTCCCTGCCACGCAACCAAGCTCAGCTTCCCTATCCAGAGCATAAAGGTCCTCTTCACCCCTCCCTTGTCTTTCAAGCTGACTCGGAAAATTGACAACGTGGAGACCAGCTGGGCTCTGGGGGCCATTTTCCACTACATCGACACCCTGAACAGACAGAAGGGTCCAACCTTGTAGCAGCCAGGCCCCAGTCAGCCCCAGGCAGTGTTCCTGGGTTGTCCCCACAGACCCCTCCATCTGGACCTAATCCTATCCTGCAGGACCCTGTGCTGCCCTCAACCCTGTACAGATCTGCCACAGAGTGGAGGGCAGGCCCACCGTGCCCCTGGCTCAGATGTTGGAGCTGGGCCATGGCTGCTGAGGCCTCCTCGGCTGTGGCTCCAGGTGGACATGAGCCATGAGTGGCCAAGGACACTTGCTGTTCCTGTCCCCTATCTGTAGGGCTGTGGCTGCTGTTGTGTGTGTCCCTGTGTGTGAATCTCTGGTCCCCCATTCCCCTCGATCCTCCCGAGGGCTCAGGTTGTACAGGCACTTGGCTGCCCTGGGGAAGCAGAGTAGGACCCATGGCTTTCGGACAGCATCTCCAGCAAGGTTCTCTATGCTGGAAACATGAAGCCACCCAGAGGTGTGGGGCTAACTGGTGGGAGACACTGGGTTGGTGTCCCCTATAGACCTATACCGACTACAGACTCCCCAGAGAGCAGAGCAGGGTGGAATGCACTGCAGGAGCAATGCTGGCCCCACTGCCTGAGTGCCAAGCACTGTGTGAGCCACATCTGAGCCCCTTTCTGACATGGACGCTGTATCCCCGTGAATGTACTGCACTGTGAGCCATGTAAAACAGTGCGTGACCTGTGCTAACCCTGGCTGCAGCCTCTCCGAATCCACCGAGGCTCCCTCAGTGAATGTATAGCTCTGGAACGTCTGTGCTCTGCTGTGAATAAAGGTTCAGGACTCCAAGTCCTCGGTGAGCAACTGCATTCATCCACTCACTGAAGTTTACAACCTGCTGGGCAGGGTGACAGGTGATGGCAGTGACTCTTGACACCACCACAGGCCACCTGGAGGCCCAGTCTGTTTTGGGGACCTGTGCAGCAGCCCCCCTCTTGGGGCCCACCACACAACCAGGGAAGGCTCTGGTTACATCTCCTCCTCCAGCCAGTGGGGCAGGTCACCACAAGGGGCTGGCTTCAGTCTGCTGCAGTCCCAAAGATCCCACATGGGGAGCGATCTGCAGCCTACCCAGTCCAAGTGTTGGCAGCCCTACCTCTTAGGCAGACCCCGCTGTGATGGGTAACGGCCTCCAAGGCTGAGTACAAAAGGCAGTGGAGGAACCAGAACCCACTCCTCACTTCCCAGAGCTGGGGGAGTAGGGGACACAGGATGGTGACTTCACAGTAGGCTGGCCATGAGTGACATCCACACACAGCAGAGGGAGGGCCCCATCCTGCAGGAGGGGTCAGTGCCACTCAGGACCAGAGCAAACCCACAACCTGCTGTGCTCTGCCGAGCCACATCCCCAAAGTTAAACCTGGGGGTCAGTGTGTGACAGGCTGGGAAAGAAAGCAGGAAAGATGCTTCCCTTAGCACAGCCTGCAACTCCATACCCTCCCTTTGCCAGGGTACCCACCAGCCCCTGACCTTCTGCCAGACCAAGTGTCTAACTGTTCAAAGAACTCAGAGGCAAAGCATCAAAGATGCATGAAGGTAAAGTGAGAATTGATTTGGTCCATTTAAAGTTTGGTAACCTCACGTCTAAACAAGTAAGCAATGGAAGCTTCCCAAATGAGCACTAAATAAGTCATGGAATATTTTCAGGCCCAGTGCAATATGCAAGTCATTTCACTCTGAGTGTCTCTGTTAATAAAGGAGGTTCTTGTGTTTAAAAATAGATCTGCATGTGATCGTGGCACATTGAAAAGAGCTGGGGGCCTGGGGATTTAGCTCAGTGGCTCCGCCGCCTGCCTCACAAGCGCAAGGACCTGAGTTCGATATCTGGTACCTAAAAAAGAAAAGAAAAGACAGTTGGGGCTGCAGGGACCATGCACCCCAGGGGTCTGCACACTGGTGTGCTCAGCCAGGGTTGCCCCGTGCACCCCTCCTGGTCCTGCAGGAGTGGGGTGGGCAGCATGTAGCTGCAGACCCCAGCCAACTGGCCAGCATGGTCCCTGTCCCTTCGAGGCAGCTACGTGGTACTTCCTAGCAGCTGGTGACTAGTAGTTTTCATATTCAGCAATCTATAATCTGTCTTGTAAAGAGACAGTTGTGTTTCCTTTGTGAAATATCTGATCACATCCCTTCCCAATTTTTCTGTAGGACTGTGGTCATTCTATTATTGATTTTAGGAGATCCTTATTAATTAAGGACACAATAGATGCAATTAAGGCTTTTTTCTTACCTATTTTTATGATTTTTAATGATTAATTACTGTCTTATTTAAATTAGTCAAATTTATATTTTTGTACAAATTTACCTTCTGTTATGGCTTCCAGATTTTGTGTCATGACCAGACTTTCTCACTGAGATAGTTTTAAAAACCAACTAGGGCTGGGGTGTAGCTCAATGGTAGAGCACTTGCCTACACACGCACACACACACTCATACACAAACTTAATAGGTTTTAGTTTTACATTGCTTTAAGAATACTCAGCACTTGCTTTTGAATATCCTGAGGCACAAAAGATTGTTTCAGAATGGATTTGGTTTTTAGAACAATTTCAGGGTCACTAGAGGCACGGGCCATGTTCACACTGGGATTATACCATTTTGGGCAAACTCGAGGATGACTCTAGTGAGGCAGCTCCAGAAAGGAATTTGAGAGAGCTATACTTGTATGTACAATTTCCGGTAGATATGTGTGCATGAGACCCATCTGGAGACCCTGAAAAGAGGAATGTTTGAAACAACTGCCACTGACTGCCCTGGGGAAAGCTGCTTTCGGGTGGGTGGGGAGTTAACAGTGTCTTTGCCCTCTGAACCCTTGCCAGACCCTGGCCTCCATATCTCTCGAGAGGTCAGACACTCGAGCCTGGAGCCTGCAGAGAACTCAGGCAGGATTATGTCTGTCCAGTGTCTCTTCACACTTGTACATTCTTGGATCTGTGTTGAAAATTGTCTTGAAAGTCAAGGACAGGTGTTGGTATGAGCAGGCGATGCCAGCAACACAGACCAGACTGGCTTTTGTGTCTCTACAGTGTCAGTAAATTCATGAGCTGCATCAGTTCCATCAGCCTCATCAGGCCAAGGACTCAGGGTCATTCACCTGGGTGGCTATGGAAGGTCACAGACCAGGCAGAGCTCTGGGATCTGGTTGAGCCGAGGTGTGGGACAGAGCCGGAGCATGGGGCCTGTGGACCGCATGACCGTTTCACCAGGTGGTCTGATGAGATGACAAGTTCGTGTGGCCCTGCGTCACCCCAGTGACAGGTGTCCCTCCTTTGTTATGACCCAGGTGAGGGAGTCAGGAGTTGCATCGTTGGTCTGTCTGTGTGACAGCGGCCTGGTTTTCTGACATCACTTAGACCGCCCTGCATCCACTGTCCTTGATTTAATTTGGTAAATTTTCAGGTGGTGGTGTGTTAGTAGTGGAGCTAATTCATCTATCAGTTTGTGCCTCATGACTAAGCTGTGCAGCTGGGAGTTGCTTTGTGGATGAGTTCCGTGTGCCGACATCCAGTGGTTCTTGTCTTGCACAGAGGTTGCCCAGTCCTTCTGCCTCGGCGCTTGTGCTTCAAGGGACAAATGGCCGCTTTGCAAGACAGAGTCACTCAGGAGGGCCCAGACTGGAAGCTATGGCTCCATACAATCTGAAGTTGCTCAGGGTGTGGCACAGCCTGCTCTGCACTGGTAGCTTAGTCTGGTTCATGCTTCTGTAACAGAAAACCTGTCAGGTGGCTCACCTCTATAATCCCGAACTCAAGAGGCTGAGGCAGGAGGATCGCAGCAAGTTCAAGCCCAGCCTGAGCTATATAGTGAGACCCTGTCTCACACACATGCACACACAGGGGAGGGGGGAGAAAACTTGAGCCTGGGTAATTCACACTGAACAGAAATTTATTGGCTGTCAGTTCTGGAGCCTGGGAAGCTGAAGAGCCCTGCATTGGCATCTGGTGAGCCCTGCATTGGCATCTGGTGAGGGAGTTTGTGCTGTCACCATGGCACAAAGCAGAAAAGCTAGAGGGGCCAAACCCACTTTCAACCCCACTCTCCAGACAGCTGACCCACCTGAGAATGGCCTTCCCCACTCACGAGGGGACCTGGGCACTGTGCATGAGGCTCCAGCTCCCAAGAACACAGTTGCACTGGGGGTTCCGTCTCCAGCACAGGAACACAGGGGAACACATTCACATCAGAGCCAAGTTTGCATACTTAGAAACCCCTTCCCTGGTCTTAAGTTAAATATCAGTGGCTTGCCCCGACGGTGCTTACTGTGTGCAGTGTGGCCTGGCTGTGTTCTGTGTGGTCCTCGATTGAGTCCAGCAGGGCTGGCGGGGGAAGAGACCGCCGCACTCACATCAGCCCCTGGGTGAAAGGCCTTGCTTGGTCACGTCAGGGCCACTGCAGTCGTCACCAGGGTGGCAGCACGCGCTGCAGTCAGGAGAAATGGTACCCAGCCAAGGCCCACTGCTGCTTTATCTTTCTCACAGTCTTGCTTCTTCCTGGTATTGATCAGGTGGACAAAGGTTTCCATTTAGAGCTTAAGTGCACCCTTGTAAATCTTGATGTGAGCCGCATGACTCATGGTTCGGAAGAACTTGTTCCTCTATAAGGTGTCTGTCTCGGGAAGCCTCTCACAAGGTCAGAAGAGCACCTCAGCAATTTGTGTTTTTGTGTTTGTGCTTCTGGGGCTGGAACTCAGGATCTCCCGCATGAGAGCAAGTGCCAGAGCCAAGTTTCTGTGGCACAGAGCGCAGGGCGAAATGGCTCAAAACAGCCTTTGCCAGCCCGTGTGGTTCCTCCAGACGCCCCCCAGGTCAGTGGAGGACTAGGTGGTTTGGCAAATAAAAATGTCCAAGCTCAGAGGCCTGCAAGGGCTTCTTGTTAAAGGAATAGAAGGGGTGGGAATACAGGCCAGAGTTTTGCATTTTCTGTGGATTAGAACATTTCAAAGGAATTGTTTTCAGTTGTTTGTTTTTGTTTTGTCTTGGAAACAAGTGTTCTACCACTGAGCTACACTCCCAGACCCCAAAGAGTTTTATAGTGACACCGCACACTGCAATATTATTTAGCCTTAACAGGGATGAGGTTCTGGAGCTGAGTGAGGGTGCAGCTGAGTGGTATAGCATGCGCTTAGCATGCTCAAGGCCTTGGGCTGCATCCCAGCACTGCAAGATTACACATGGTCTGATTCTGAGACAGTCAGGGGTGCATGAAATGAGAAACTGTTACCAAGGAAAAGCCCAAATAAGCACCCTAGCTTCGCTTGCTCCTAGCACACAAATTTTGGAGTTCACACAGCTGAGCAATACGGTATTCATTTCCCACCAGCTCTGGTAACATGTGGGTTATGATAACAGCTGCCCAGGTTACTTCCCCAGGGACCAAAGGCTGCTTTCACTAAAGCACTCACTTCTCATAGGGCCTGCAGATGCCTGATGGTGACAAGTGGAATAAAATCTTGGCATCTGTCTTCATGTTGTGTCTGTCCCCTTTGCCAGCGTTAACTCGTGGTTCAGATTCCACTCAATTCTGCATGTAGATATGTTCACCATTTTAGAAACATTTTGTCCGCTCAGCATGGTGCCACACATCTGTAATCCCAGCACTTGAGAGACTGAGGCAGGAGGATCGCCGAGAGTTTGAGGCCAGCCAGGGGTACACTGTAAGTTCAAGGCCAGCCGGAACTATACAGTCAGACCCTGTCTCAAAAAGCCAAAACCAAACAAACAAAACCATTTTTTCTAAGACTATACAGGTTCACTTGGTCTGCTGCTCAAGGGACCTGGTCTCTGTTTTCCCTTCTTTCTCTCTCTCCTCCTTTCTGCTCCACTTTGTGCTTCCTTGGTAGTGGCATCAGCCTGAGCAACTGACATCTGGGCCCTTCCTAGGGCCCAGTCCCACAAGGGTGTTGTATACAGGATGGTGGCTGGAGAAGAGGGTGGGACCTGTCAGTTAGAAGATCCCTGAACAGCACCAGGACCCCATATACAGAACTTCTCGTGAGCTCCCAAGAGATACGGATGGCATAAAGAAAACCATATGCTACAAGGAGCTCGCTATCATGACTTCCCAGATAGCCCATGCTGTTTCTTAGATGAAGCATGTACTTTTATTTATTTTTTATTTTTATTTTTATTTTTTGTATATCCTTTTATTGGTACATTTTAGGTGTACAATGTAATGACATTCATCATTGGAAATTTGCACCTTTACATACTCTCTTGGATGTACTTTTATTTTTGCTTTTGTCCTCTTTTTCTCTTGTTCTGCCCAAGTTTGCTCTGCAGAGCTGGTTTCTCCCATAACCATTCACCCCTCACTTTTCAAATAAACTTTTGGCACCACTTTTGGCTGGCTTGTCCAGTTCTTTGTTTGAGGCAAGAAAAATGAGCCATTTCCAAAGAAACTACCCAATAACAGTGCCAGATCCATGAAATTCAGCAGCCTCTCCAACAGGTTGACCCTGTCCAAGTCTGTCCCGCAAACATCTTTGGGAACCGTCCCCCTGGTCCCCAGACTTTAGCCCTCCTGAGGCAGTCAATCAAAATCTGCTGCTTTTTTGTTCTGGGAGCAACTTGGCCCCTTTTGAGATGAGGGAAACAGCAGAATTTAAAGTAGCAGCTTGAGAGAGCACAGGCAGACAGCTGCAGCTTTAGGGAGAAGAGGGAGAGTAAATCAGACTGTCAATGACTTGAGAAGCCACACCACTGTGAGCCTCCAGCCAAGGAGGTGGGATAGGGTGAACTGGATGGGAAGGTGAAGGCAAGATGGCCAAGGAGCTGACTGAGAGCTGACCCTAAACTTCATTATACTTCTTTTTTTGCATTTCCCTAATGGAGTCTCTGCCCAGAGTGGGGCAAAACACGTTGCTAAGCACCTTTCTAAACCCTGGTCCTTTTTGAGATAAAAATCTGTGAATAATCAATGATTTTCTTTGGGGACCCCATCAAAGTAGGAGCGGCCTTTGTGAGGTTCTTCTCTGTCTGTGCAAGCACCCCATCATTGCCCCTAACCTGTGGGATAGTGGTTTTGTTTTCTATAATAAACTCCCCAAATTAATGCTGCTCCCTGTAAGTTCCCAGTGTTGCCTGGTTTTTAATCACATCATCACTGAAGCAAGGAGCCATGGCAGCAGTGACACGTTCTCAGCCAGTTCTGACTCCTTTGAGCTGAAGTGAGAGTGTGTACTTACAATATCTGACTCAGTCTCATTTCTAGCATGTCTCTTGTCCAGTGTCAAGTCCACTCATGTGAAGTGTCCAGACGAGATGCACAGGGACAGGACCACATTGGGCCAAGGGAGAGGCGGGCAGGGTTTGGGGTGATGATGAAAGGTTCTACGTTTCAAATGGGTCGGTGGCTGCTCAAGCCTGTAAATACATCAGAAAGTGTTGAATTGTGCACTGTGTGTGGGGTACTTGATGGTGCATAGATTGTATCTCAGGAAAGTGGTTTGAAAGTGAAGACCTGGAGCTGGGATACAGTTCAGGGCAGAGCACTTTCCTAGCCTACAAGGGGCTCTGGGTTTCATGCCCAGCACACACACACACACACACACACACACACACACACACAGCCTACAATCAACAGGTTTCCCGTAACCCACTCTCTCCTTTGCCCTCCTTGGATAGTAGGTGGGCCCTTCTTGTCCTTTCATGCCCAGCACACACACACACACACACACACACACACACACACACACAGCCTACAATCAACAGGTTTCCCGTAACCCACTCTCTCCTTTGCCCTCCTTGGATAGTAGGTGGGCCCTTCTTGTCCTTTCAGCCCCTGAACTCTTTCAGTCTCCTTGTGTCTGACCCAGGACTGTGGAGGACAGCTAGGCCTCCTCCTGGGGGAGCGCTGGGGCCCAGCAGGTCCCTTCCCTGCCTGTGGAGTGTAGGGATCCCTGATGATGGGGTGCAAGTGCTCACTCCCTCCTCACTGTGTTCTGGAATTGTGGAAAGAACTGCACAGAGACACAGAATTCAGGTAAAATAACAAAGGTCTTTACTTGCTAGCAAGGCAGGACGCCAGAAACTGGTCTGGTCAGAGTCCCCCCACCCTGCCCTGCATTTTTTGTCCATCACCTTTTATACTTTTGTCAGTCATTATTTCATCCCTAGTGGTCTTTGTTAAGTAAATAAAGTTCCAATCCCTGTTTAATTGTTAGACACAGGTGGTTTCTGTCACTGATTACAGTCCTGAATAGATGACAGTTAAGGCACATACATGACAAGTTTGTTCAAGGATTCCCCCTTTGTTCTTCAGAGCTAGGATGTTATCTATAATGGAGCTACAGATCAAAGGAGCTATATAACCTTCACTTTAAACAACAAAAGCAATGGGCTAAGGCAGGCTTTTAAAGGGATACACTACCTATTTTGCTTTTACAACTGCTTTAACAGCTAATCTACTAAACTTTAAAACTTTTCCCTATCAACTACCTCCACCCAGCAGGCACCCACAGGCCTCTTCTGTTTTCTCTGGGGCTCCGCCCAAACCAAACAGTGTGGATTGAGGGTTGCAGAGCAACAGGTTTTGGCAAGAAGCCCTGGCCGTCCTCTCCTGGGCAGCCTGCTGGGCTCAAAGCCTCCATGGACCTCCTCCCACAGTGACTCTTAGGAGGGGCCCTGCTTCCAGCCCTTACTCTGGACAGATTGAAATTCTGTAAAGAATGTTTTTCATTGAGATATCATTTTCATGTAGTAAAGTGTGCAGCTCTTAAGTGTCTTGTTTAAATCATGCTTGCAAATACACAGACCTAAAATTGTTTTTAAGGAGCTGGGCATGATGGTGCACACCTGTGACCCCAGCCCTTGGGAGCCTGAAGCAGGAGAATCCCTGCAAGTTCAAGGCCAGCCTTCACTACAAAGTGGGACTCTGTCTCAAAAAAACAAAAACAAAGCAAAAACAAAATGCATTCTTGGAGATGTCCTTTAGCATAGATGATCTAAAATGTTTTGCCTAAAACATCTTCAATCCCTTTGACTGTTTCTTCATTTGAAGGTCAGGTTGCTGCCTTTTTTTTTTTTTTTTTTTTGAGACAGGATCTCACTATGAAGTTTGGGCTGGCCTTGAACTCACTATGTAGCCCAGGATGTCCTGGAACTTTTGGTGACCCTCCTGTCTCAGACTGCCAAGTGCTGGGATCACAGGCATGTGCCAGCACACCTGGTCAAAGCATTGCCTTTTTTTTTTTTTTGGTACCAGGGATCAAACTCAGGTCCTTGTGCTGCTGCAGCGAAACCACTGAGCTAAATCCTTGGCCCTAAAGCATTGTTTTCTGTTGGGCATTTCCTTTGGGGTAGAATTGTAGGGTCACATGGGTGTGTCTGTTCAGCTTTTGTGAAAGCTTCGTGTTTCTCAAGTGCCTGTACCAAGCTATAAGGACTAAATTGATGTAGAAACTAAAGAGGTGGAGGTACACACAGGGTCAGCCCCCTCCCTTCATCCTGGGGATATTAGCATGCAGCTGAGGGGTTCAGGGCCATTCTAAAGATGCCCCAGCAACCCCAGCAGATGTCTGGTCACATCCAGCAGTACTAGGTTTAAATCTACAGCATTTGCTCTAGGATTTGGTTTGTTTTGTTTGCAGTACTGGGGATCAAACTCAGGACCTTGCACTTGCAAGGCAGGCACATGCCGCTGAGCTAAATCCCCGGCTGCTGTAGGATTTGGATTTGAAAGGTAATAATCTGTAATCTCAGCACTCAGAAGGCTGAGACAGGAGGATCGCCATGAGTTCAAGGCCAGCCTGGGCTACATAGTGAATTCAAGGCCTTAGCAAGACCCTGTCTCAAAAAACTAAGAAAAAAAAAAGAAAAAAGAAAAAGAAAGTAATGAGAAGGCAAAATAACAGAAAACATCAAGGTTTTAAGTCTGGAGACAGGCTTTCCTTTTTCTTTCTTTTTTTCCCTTTGTACTAGGGTTTGAACTCAAAGCCTTCACACTGAGCTACATCCCCATCCTCTTTTAAAATTTTTTTTAAATTTTGAGACAGGGTCCTGCTAAATCACTAATTTGCCAAGCTGGACTTAAACTTATCCCGCTTCAGCCACGGAAAGTGCTGGGATTACAGGCATGCACCACTACACTGGGTTTAGAGTGTGCTATAAGAGAACTGCTGACCACACCTACTCAGGGTGAGCGGGGAGACCAAGGGTAGCAGCAAAGCAGCCAAGTGGAGCTTGGGGGCCTGAACAAGTGCTAGGGTGTGAACGCTAAGTCCAGAGGGGCTCAGTAGGGCCAGGCCCCTTGTTGGTGATGCTGGTAGATCTCTTCATGAGGCTGGAGTCTGCCATAGTCTCCATTGTTTTATTTGTTTTTTGAGGCAGAGTCTCACCATGCAGTTCAGGCTGACCATAAACTCACTATGTTGCACAGACTGGCCTTGAACTTTCAGTGATCCTCCTGCCTCAACCTCATGAGTACTGGGATTTAGTTCTCCACTCTACAGTACTAAATAAGGTAGTCTGTGGGGTGATTTGTAGGGCTTTCATTCGAACCCTACATTAATCCCACTGCAGCCCTGGCCTGAAAGTCCAGCCTTCCCAGCATTTGTTTGCTGTCCTTCTATAGAGAAGAGCTTCCTTCCGTCTTCCCCACCCCCACAGAGTACTCTAGCCTCCTGGATGCTGAAAAATCAGTGTCACTAGGACTGTGTTGACAAGCACCAGGGGAGGGATTGCCAGGAGGGCCTGGATGTCCTTCTAGCTAGTGCTCTACCCTTCCAACCTATCCAGAATAAAGCTTTGGCATTTACCTCCCACCCCTGAAAGGCCTGGCCTGTGTTCCACTGTGAGCACAGATGGACCAGCACAAACAGCTGCCACCATGGCACTGCCGGGATGCTGGAGTGTGAGCCCTCTGTACCTTGGTAGCACCCCAGGCTGGCGGCCCACAGTCACATGTCACCAATGCTCATGAAACCCCATGACCCAAGGGACACTCTTGGGTCCTCAAGAAGCATAAGCGGAGCAGACCCAAAGCTCCCATTTCTCACACCCAGCTCCCCCAGCTTCCCCACACATTCCACGCAGGAGGCAGTGCCCCTTCTGTCCCCGAGGTAGGGGACCAGCCGCAAGGAGGGTCTTCAATGCCTGTCCCAAAGATCATCCACAGCAACTTCTAGCACAGAAGAGCTCACTGCACAGCAACTGAACCTGAGCCAGCGTCCAGTATCCACACACTTGTTTATTTTTTTGTGGCTAGAGACTGAACCCAGCGCATCCTTCTTAAATAAACTTTAAAAGATGGTCTTCCAAGACTGGTGCAGTAGCACATACCCAGTTACTTGGGAGGCGCGGGCGGGAGGACTGCAAGTTTGGTCTAGCCCAGACAACTTAGTGAGATTATGTCTCAAAATAAAAAAACAGGCAGGGCATGGTGGCACAGGCCTGTAATCCCAGCACTCAAGAGCCTGAGGCAGGAGGATGTCAGCCTGGGCTACATAGTGAATTCCAGGCCAGCCTGAATTGCATAAATAAATAAA
Source organism: Heterocephalus glaber (assembly GCF_000247695.1). The sequence goes on along the minus strand of NW_004624939.1, from coordinate 303,092 downwards.
TAAACTGGAGATGTAGCTCAGTGGTAGAGCGCCCCCTTGTTTGATCCCCAATACTAGAAAAGATGTCTTCACAAAAAAGGAGTGATTATGAAGAGCTAGTCAGTCCATGTCCGGGCTCAGTTGGCATCTTGTTCTTCCCTGGACGCCAAGGTGAGGTGGCCTGGCCAGGTCACAGGTGAGGTCCTAGGTAACAGAACAGACCTTGACTAGGAGGAGCAAATCTCAGGAGGTCCAGCTCTACAGGCCCGCGCCCTCCAGGAGGCCCCGTCCACATGCGCCCCAGGGCCGTTCGGATTTCTCGGAGGCCCCGCTGCTCTCAGAAACCCCGCCCGCAGAGCACGTGCTCCCAAGGGCTCGCCCTTCTCGGAGGCCCGCCTCCCGGCTCTCGGAGGCGCCAATCCTTTTAGTGGGCCCCATCCTGCGTCCCCGCCCCCGGGAGGCCCCGCCCCGCCCCGCGTCCCCGCGCCCCCGCGCCCCCGCATACGTAGGCGCTTCGGGAACCGGCCAGAGCCGCAGTCCGGCGGAGCCGCAGTCGCTTCTCCTGTGTCTCCTGCAGCCCAGCACCCGCTCCTCGTCCTACCCCGGACGGCGAGATGGCGAAGCCGCTGACTGACAGTGAGAGGCGGAAGCAGATCAGCGTGCGCGGCCTGGCGGGGCTGGGCGACGTGGCCGAGGTGCGGAAGAGCTTCAACCGGCATCTACACTTCACGCTGGTCAAGGACCGCAATGTGGCCACTCCGCGCGACTATTACTTCGCGCTGGCGCACACGGTGCGCGACCACTTGGTGGGGCGCTGGATCCGCACGCAGCAGCACTACTACGAGCGCGACCCCAAGGTGAGGCGGGTGGCCGGGCTCCCGAGGACCCGACCCGACTCGAGAGGGGCACCGACCCGATCCAGGTCCCGACCCCTACCCACTACGGACAGCCTGGGGTCCGCGCGCATCGGAATTGCGGGAGCAGCTCGGGGTCCCCGCATCCCCGCCACCTCGCCCGTTCCCCGCCCCTCCCTCCTTCATTTCCCCACCCGCCCCTCTCCCAGTTTCTCCATCCTCGCAGCCCGCTGTGATCCACCCGCCCTCCCTGGCGTGGGCGGAGCGGGGTTTACGACGCTGCGAGCCCTGGCCTTCGCAGGGTTCTTCCTCCAAGTATCCCGACCCTGCGGACCCTACAGAGCCCAGCAGACCCTCGCAGACCCCTCCCTCTTCTTCGTCCCGCAGCCCGAGCCTCCCCGCCGCTTTCCTCCCCACCGTGCGAGCCCCGGCGGCGGCTGCCCAGTCGGGGCTCCCGCCCTCATTCCCTCCCTCTCCCTACCCTTTTGTTTTCTGCAGCAGGAGTGGAAGAAAAGGGCCTGGAACCTGGCCCGATATTTTTATGGGTTGGAAGGGATGAGATGAGGAATCTGCGGGGAATTGTGGGGCTTGCTTTGACGAGGCTGATTAGAGGAAAATCGCGGCTCTACTGCGGCGGGAGGGGCTCTGGGCCCCCCCTTCCGTAGAGAAATCACAGATTGTTTTAGCCATTGTTACTTTTTACATTTTGCAAAATTTTTCTTGCAGTAGAAAAATACAAAAATACGTTAAAGTCACTGATTATCCTCATTATTAACCTCCTTAAACTGAAGGTGTGTGGCCTTCCAGATCTTCTCCACTCTCCGGTACACAGGCATTGAAAAGGAACAAAAAGGAAAGAGTATGTTCAGCTGGAGGTGTAGCTTGTTACTGAGCGGGTGGGTAGGTGGGTGGGTGGGGGGGGGGCGGGGCTGGGTTCAACCCCAGGTCCTGAAAAACAAAATGTTGAACAATCTTGTGTTTTTTCTGTTTCACAGCCTCAGGGGCCTGTGTTGTGTTTGCCCTTGACCATGGAGTTTTGTCTTTGCCATACCAGGGTGTAGGGACACTGTGGAGAGACATGCTTGCAAACCTGAGGCCAGTTTGCAGAGATGTCATTGATGGTATTTTAGAGTGTTTTTGTAGGGTGTTATGATACATTTAACATTGCTGTGGGTGAACGGATTGCTTTTGCAGACTCATTCTGGGGCACTCTTTCTTTTTCTTCCCTAAAATATAGTTAAAAGGGCAAGATTTGTTAGGTACCAGTTGGGCCTCTTTGTACTTAGTATGCAAGACAGCTTAGAAAGAAGGCACCGAAGGATTAAAGCAGGTTATTACAAAGAGGGCTTGGGCAGGCTGCCAAGGAGCTGGCAGGAGGCAGCGCCTCAGGATTCGATCACCAGTGGGGGAGCTCCGACGGGCAACATCACTTTTATTGTTCTGCTGTGGGGGCAGCAGTGACAGGGCCTTTCCCCGGAGCTGGAGGGCACCTCCAGGCTCCAGATAGCCTGTGGAGTCAGGGCTAGGCAGGGGATGGCGGAAATGACCTTCACAGCAGACTTGGTCCTTCTAACAGAGCAGATTTCCTGGTCCTGTCCACTGCGGTGGCTGTAGGTGGAAACCTTTCTCTTTTAAAGAAACCACAGCCTATAAATGGAGCCTGTTTACTTACTCTGCATAGGAAGGCCATGTGAGAGTGGAATGTTGGCCTTTTAAGTGCTTCTGTGACTAATTCATGATGAAAATAAGCCTGTCATCTCCTCTGCAAAACTTTATTGTCTGCTGGTAACAGACCAGCGAGAAGTCCAGAGCCTTTGAGCAGAGGCAGCTTCAGGAAAGGAGCTGCAGTCTGACCCCAGGCCAGGAGCAGCTCAGGCTTGCACTGCAGTTCCAAACGGTGGTGGTGTGGTGTTCCTGTTTATGGCATACACAGCTTTTATTTACTTTTGTCTTTAAGATATGGAAGTCCTTTTGATTCCTGGAGAAAACATTAGAAAACTCAGGGAAGCCAGAGAAAAGCTAACTGTAATCTCACTGCCTAGGGATAACATTGTAAATACTATAAATATTTGTGTTTTGCAACTTGTTTTAAAATTCTGGTAGAAACACTTGTTTTATTTATTACGCAGAATAGTGTTGTGCTGAGTCAATTGTGTCATAACTCTTTAGCACTTTATTTTTAGAAATAGAAACAATAGAAACTTGGAGTGCTCGTAGGAAGATTTACCAAGCAGCCTGCCTGGGAAATCAGCAAGTCACAGAATCTGGCCGGAATGGAGAGGTTTGTGCCTGGCGAGAGGCAGCACTTGGTTATAGATGTTTATAGTTCTCCGAAACTCCAGCGAGGTCCGAGAGGGAATTCTGGCCTGACTTCCAGTGTAGACTGGAAGCGCTGGGTGGTGAGGGAGGGTCGGATGCGAGTACAGGCTTCTTTTACATTTTTGTTTTTTGGTGCCAGAGCTGGAGCCCACGGCCTTGCTGTGTAAGTCACCTGTGTAAGGCAAGTGCTCCCCTGGACAATGTTCCCCACCCACAGACTCCTGGTTCTGGCTCTACCACTCTTTTTTTGTTTTGAAACAGGGTCTCACTATGCAGTTCAGGCTGTTCTTTTGAACTCACTGTGTAGCCCAGGGTGGCCTTGAACTCGCAGTGATCCTCTTGCCTCAGTCTGCTGAGTGCTGGGATCACAGGTGTGCACCACCATGCCCACCCTGTTTTAAATATTTCTAATAAGATAATCACTGTGAGTTTGATTTGTCTTACTCCAGACTAGACTCAGAAGTTACAGGAAGATAACTGGAGCTGGGATCGTGTTTTGTCAGTGGTAGGCCAGCCACCGCATCTTCCTGAGGTGCGATATGTCCCCACTGTCCAAGTGCGGCTACTTTGGGTCCCATGACAGCAGCCCTGGGCTTTGGTAGACAGCTGTCAGTGTTGCTGATCACCCTGACTTCTGACTACCAGTGAGAGGAGGGAGGGCAGAGCCCTGTTACCAAGTTGCCTGTGGGTGTAGCGCTGTGATTTCCCTCTGAGACAGTGGGCCTGCTCCTGCAGGCTGTCATGGCTGGTGTTTCGTGTCACCTTGGCTAGGACACAGTGCCCAGACATTGACTTATTCTGGATGCTTCTGTGAAGGTGTTTTGGGGGATTAGGTTTTGGGGATTAGGTGGGTTTTTTAAAATTTTGTTTTGATTAGCTAGGTTTTTGTTTTTGTTTCTTGCCACCAGGGATTGAACTTGGGACCTTGTGCTAGGGGGGCACCACTGACCTAAATCCTAAGCCCAGGATTAGCTGTTTTTGAGATTAGCTTTTACATCAATGGATTTTCTTATGTAAAAGATTTTAAAATTGATGCTTAAAAGTTGTCCATAATTGTGGGGTGCCAGTGTTGCCAGCACATGTACACATTGTGTAGCGGTCAAATCAGGGTACACAGATCTGTCTCTCCAGACGTTTCTCATTTCTTGGTAATGAAGACATTCAGAGTTCTTTTGGTCTGCTGTCCTTATTCTCAGTACTCCTCTCCTGCGGAAAACACTGAAACCCCCTCCTCCTGTCTGCCTGTAGCTCAGTCCCATTGACCAGCCTTTCTCCCTGGCTCCTTCCCCTCCACTGTCTCCAGGCTCTGGTAACCACTGTCCTACTCTCAACTGCTCTGAGGACAACCCAAGAGTCTTCCACATCTGAGCGTGACTGTAGCATTTGTCTTTTGGTGCCTAGCTTATTTCATGTAACATAATGTTCCCCAGTTCCAGCCATACTATCACAGGCCTTTATTTATTTATTTGTTTGTTTGTTTGTTTATGTATTTATTTTCATGTGGTGCTGAGGATCAAACTTGGGGCTGTGTTCATGCTAGGTAAAGTCTTGACTCCTGAGCTACACCTCCAGTTCAGCCTTACCCTTTTTATGGCTGTGTAATATTCCTCTGTATCTGGTACATCCCTGCGCATCCATGGAGCACACTGTGGCTGTTTCTGTGTCTGCCGGCTGTGGACAGTGCTGCAGGAGATACTGACATGCAGGTGTCCCTTTGGGATCGTGAATTAGTGCAGGGATCTTCGGGTCTGGGTTCTTCCCAAACCAGTTGGTTCTTAGGACTGGGTGAGCATCCTGCAGTTCACCTTGATTCTGACACTGTGTAAGTGGAGTCAGCTGCAGAGCCCAGAGGTTACGGGTTTAGTCCCTCAAGTCTGCCCTCATAGACGACAGTCACAAGGCAGACCTCCCTCTTGGGTTTGAGGGTATCGAGGTCTGCTGCAGCCCTACCCTCCTCCATTCCCTGAACACAGGCCCTTAGGACCCTTGGGGGTCGCTTCACAGCCTGTGCATGTGATAGAGTCCTGGATCCCTGGTGTCTGCTCAGGGGAGGGTGTGGAGATTTTGGGAGACCTAATCCATCTGTCCCCTCCGGTTGGTAAAGGCCTTACAGAAACGTCCAACCCTTCCAATTCCCTGTACCAGCTCCTTAGAGCAAATACCTTCTGGGTGGGGAGGGCTGGAGTGTTTTCTGGAGAACCCTCTGTTACTCGGGATTGTCTGTCTCTTAGGAAATGTCACTCCCTCACTTCTGTATCTCAGCCTGTTCTGTTTGTTATTTTTTGAGACAAGGTCTCCATATGTAGTTCAGACTGACATTGAACTCACTATGAAGCCCAGGTTGGTCTAGAACTTGTAATCTTCCTGCTTCAGCCTCCCAAGTGCTGAGATTACAGGTGTGTGCCACCATGCCTGGTGTTTCAGCCATTTTTAAATAACTTTTTGGTGCTAAGGATGGAAGGCAGGGCCCTGAGCATGCCAAGCACAGGCTCCACCCCTGAGCACCAGCCCAGCCCTATAAGATTTCTTAAAACATTATTTTACATGACCTGCAAGAAGCAATTCCGCTGTGCCCTTCACTGAGATGCCCCGAATGTTAGCCATTGAGCATTATTGTTGGCTCCTCTTGACTCTTTAAATGCATCTTTCTTTGTACCACCTGAAAGTTAGTTGCAGCCTTGGTGTCCTTTATGCCCGAGAACTTTAGTGTGTACTTCTGAAAACCAAGGCTATCCTCACAGGCTGGGGCAACCCACACAGCCCTGGGCAGTGCTGCAGGCCCAGATGTGTAGTCAGGTTGGTGCCCTTCAGGGTCCCTCTGGTGAGAAACACAGGAAAGATGCAGTGACGGGGTCATGGAAGAAGGAAAGAAGAAAACAGAACTTCCTACATCTTTTTTTTTTTTTCCATTAAAGAGCAAGGCTCCAAGTAATTTAGAAACCCATGACAGAAGCTAGAGATGGTGGCACCCCTCTAGTTCCAGCTACTCAGGAGGCTGAGGCAGAAAGATCGCTTGAGCCAGGAGTTCAAAGCCAGCCTTAGCAACATAGTGAGGCCTCACTGAGAACCACCAGAACCCCACGGCATTGTGAGACAAGAGCAGGAGACCCACTGGAGGTCAGAGCTGGTTTTCCCTCCCTTCTAGAGTGGGGTCTTAGGGCACAGTAAAGGAGGAAACAAGAACACGGACATTGAGGGACACTTGGATCTGGGATCTTGGTGAGTAGGAGTGGTTTGTAATTTGGAGTGCAACAGAGTGCTTTTTCTTAGCCTTTCAATGTAGTTTACAAAGTAGCTGTTTACCAACGACCAGAACCTCATTCATCATAAATATGGGTGGTATGGCCCAGGCTACTGAGTTAAGCTGGGCAGGCTCTGGCCTCCCAGTGACAAGGAGTAGACTTTGCTGTTTGTTGCCTGACATCCCGTGAGATGTGACCTAGCAGAAGGCATGGAGCAGTCAGTTGTGAGAATGTAAAGAAATTTATCTCCTGTCCCAAGTACTAAGATCCTCAAAGATCCCACAGTTGCATTGCATTAATTTCAAGATGGACTGGGCACAGGGCCTGTGCTCTCATCCTGGGTGCTGGTGCCCACTGTGGGCAGGCGCCCACTGTCCTGGTAGAGAACAAGCCTGCCAGTTCCTCGCAGGAGGCTGAGTCCCTGCCTCTTCATTCCAGTCCAAATGCTTGTGTGAGCTCCAAGGCTGGACCAGGACAGGGTAGGTGATCCTGCATCCTCTGGCCAAGGCAGTGGTGGTTTTATAAAGCTGCTCGGCCCTCCACAAACACGGAGACCTGCAGAGGCAGCACTGAGCCAAGGATACCAGGGCCACTGTGTGCCATCTGGCATTTGTGGGAAGGAGTCGTTCAGTCCCTGGTGACTGAGCTGCAGCACCGAGGGTCTTGGGACCCTGCCACTGTTTCATGGGCCGGAGATGTGGTTCTTGGAGAGCAGAGCCCAGGACAACCTATACCCTAGTGGGACCCTTCCAGGACCACTGCCCTGCACACCTACTGTTACCCTTGAGACTGGCGGGGCAGGGGCCAGCAGCCCAGGCCCGGTCCTCCAAGGTGTCCCCTGGCCCTGGTCAGCCCCCTGGCCAGGCCCAGCAGTGGCCTTGGACCCAGCCTGTAGGGCTGTTTGCCCCAGCTTTCCCTTGTTTTGCATCTGTGCATTTTCCTCAGCCATGAGTCCTGATTTTGTTTCTGCCATGTAGTGTTTTGTTCTGTGTGTACACTGCATAATGAGGCTGCTTGGTTGTCCCTTCTGTGTGATATTCAGGCTTCTTCTCCTGGCTGTTTGTGATGTTCAGCACACAATCCTACCCTAGGTGTCCTGTGCTAGTGCTGTTTACTCCTCTTGCTGCTTCTCCGTGCTCAGTTGGGTCCTCTGTAACCCAGCATTGTTCCTTGACATTGTGGAGAAGTTTGTTGGTGCGCTTCTGCCCTCCATAAGTGCTGTGTGGCTGTAGTCCACTGTGTTCTTTGCTCTGGTTTTGAGAACATAGATCTGGCCTCCATCCTGTGGGCCACCACCCCTTAGGGTGGAAGGAATTCTTTGGGAGCCAGCTGTTTACAGCTGGATAATGGCCAGGGCGGTTCTGATCTGCATTTCCCTCATGATTAGTTGTGTTGGGTGTTGTCATATTTATTTTCTTTGGTTTTTGAGATAGGGCCTCACTAGGTAGCCCATCCTCCTGCCTCAGCCACCCTACAAGTGCTGGGCCTAGAGGCCTATGCTACCACGCCTGGCGAGCATTTGCATTTTTGAGAGGAGAAACGTCTGCTCAGGTCCTCTCTGTGTGTTTCTGGGAGTACTGGCTATTCAACCCAGGGTCTCTGAGCGGAGGTACAGCCTCAGCCCTTTTCTCATTTTAATTTTATGTTGGGCATCTTGACAGGCTGCAGTCTTGTTCCCAAGTAAAGTGTTTTCTTTTTTTGGTACCAGGGATTGAACTCTGAACCTTGTGCTTGCGAGGCAGGGGGTGGCACCACCGAACCAAATCCCCAGCCCCAGTGTTTTCTGATTAACAACATTTCAGAAGACGGAAGGTGATTGTGTTACTTCTGGGCAGATCCATCACGAGAGAAGGGGGCTTTAGGAAAACCGATGTCCCTGCTGGCAGGGGAACATGGGAAAGCCTCTCAGCACCCACTCAGGTCCAGGGGTGCTGTGCACTGTCCCCCTGGATAAAGCATCCTGAGTGGCACTCCTGGCTCTTCCGCCAACCCAAGCCAGCACTGGCCCCCACCTGGAGACACAACACTTCCACCCAGCCACTTGCATCTGTATGGTTCTCCTGTGTCCTGGGAGCGGTACTTAGGGCTTCTCTCATTCTGGGTCTCACTGAGCTGCAGGCTGGCCTCAAACTCTTGCGTTCAAGTGATCCTTCAGAGTCAGCCTCCAATTGCTCCAAGTCCACACACCACAGTTAATTTGGAAATAGTCCCCATGAGAGGCCAGGCTGTGCTCATCCTGGGCCCACCGAATCCCAGCCATGAGGCTGCCCTGTCTCCCCCTCGGCCTGGTGGGGGATGAGGTCCCTACGGGCGGCTGTCCCATGGGGCTGCACGCCGGTCCGATTCTGCCTGTAGGTGGACGTGAAGTCTGAGTCTCTGTCTCCTTTGCAGCGCATCTACTACCTTTCCCTGGAGTTCTACATGGGCCGCACGCTTCAGAACACCATGGTGAACTTGGGCCTCCAGAACGCGTGTGATGAAGCCATCTATCAGGTACAGGCCTGGAGGCCACTTCCAGGTGGCTCTTGGGACATGGGTGACATTGGGATGTGCCACCCAATGTGGTGGGGGCATGTCCTGTGGTTGGGAGGAGCTTGTGTGTGGTGCTGCTCCTCCTTGGGCACAGCGAGCGCTGAGAGGGACCAGTGACCAGCATACCTCTCCCAGGGCAGGTTTAGACCACACCATATCTCCTGTGTGGTGGAGCCATCCCCTCCCTCTGTCCCCTCCAGGGGACTGGGCCTGGAGGTTGCAGTGCTGCTCTGGTCCAAGCTGAGCCCTGGCCCCACCTCAGGGCTTTGGGTGCTTGGTCTCTCCCAGCTAGGCCCTCTCCTCCTGCCTTATCCCATTTGCTGGGCCTGGCAGAGGGGTTCTGGTGACCCTGCCACCTCCCTGTAGCCTTGTGCCCTGCCCTGCCTTCCTCTCGGTGGTTTGGGTTGGTGGAAGGGCACTGGGGGGGGGCTTTGGGGACACAAGACCAGCATGGCCATGAGGTGACTTGGCCTTGGGGACCCCATCTCCTCCAGGGTCTCCCCCAGGCTCCGTCAATAGTAATTCTGTAGCTTGAGATTTCAGTTCGTGCCACAAAAGCCCAAGACCGCACTCCCCGGCATGGGATTTTGTGCTTAAAATGAGGTGACTCTGAGGTTACCAGAGGTGACTGTTGTTAGTCCTGTCCCTGGACACTAACACCAGGCTGTGTCTGTGGGGAGTGAGGAACGTGCATACCTTGTGTGGATTTCTTAGCCGAAGGAAGTGCTTATTTTTTGAAACCTTCTCTTACATAGTTCTTACACATAACAAGGATTTGGGGACTGTGTACAATATTTGTTTATGATTTTATCACACAACATGTTAATTACAGAAACCAGGAAAGTGCAGGTGAGTGTGTACCCGTTAAACTTCGCACAGGGGCCAGGGATTTAGCTCAGTGGTTTTGCCACCTGCTGCACAAGGGCAAGGACCTGAGTTCGATCCCTGGTACCGAGAAAAAAACAAAAACAAAAAAACTTTGCACATTTTTCTCTTAAAAGTTACTTCACTCGCAGTTTAGCTGGTTACCCTTGCAGCTGAGAGTTTTTTGGTTGTTTTTTTTTTTTGTACCGGGGATCGAACTCAGCACCTTGTGCTTGCAAGGCAGGTGGTGATGCAGCTGATAGTTTTACCTGAGGACTGGGCTGTCACAGTCTCAGCCTCCTTTGGCCGGGCCCCCTGGGCATGGGGGGGCAGTGCTGGGGAGGAAGTGGTGACAGCTTCCCACCATTGCTGACAGCATGTGAGGAGGAAGATGGGTGCCGCACACCAGCAAGCCGGTTGCCCAGCAGCCTCCCACCATGAGCATTGGCTCCTCACTCATGAGGGGCAGCTGGGAAAGTCACTTCCTGTGCCATTGCTGGCCTCCCCAGCACCACTGTCCCGGCATCCTCGTTACTTGAGCCAGAACTGGGCAGCACTGGTTTTCAACAAGCATCTTCAGAAGATAGGGACAGTCACACTGTCATAGCCCCTGTGCCACAGATAGAAATTCCTTCCTAGCCTGGGTCTTTGCAGATCCTGCCTCCAAAACGGGCCAGACAGGAGTCTGATGTGGGTCTGGTGTCCAGTATGTAGAAGTAGCCCATAACTCAACAATAACAAGACAGACAATCCACTTTAAAAATGGACAAAGGGCCCGAGCATGGTGGCACACTCCTGTAATCTAGCACTGAGCAAGGCTGAGGTGGGAGGATTACAAGTTCGAGTCCCACTTGGGCAATTTAGTGAAACTGTCTTAGTTTTCTTGTTGCTGAGACAAAATACCTGACACCTAAAGTTAAAGGAGGAAAGGTTTGTTTAGCTCACAGTTTGTAGAGGTTTCAGTCCATAATCAACTGGCTCCAAGGCAGGGTGGCATAGCAGGGGAGAAACAGTTCATGGTGGGCAGAAGGCAGCAAAACAAGCAAGGTACCTTAACATCAGTCTTTGTGCCTCTTGTCTTTTTTTTTTTTTTTGGTACCGGGATTGAACTCCTTCAAGCTTGTGGCAGCTGGAAAAACTGAGCTAAATCCCAGGCCCTGTGCCTCTTATCTTATCCAGGCTATTTAGGAGGGTAACACTCACACCCTTAATCCTAGTGCCTTTTATCCTAGCATTGCACCATGAATCACTTCCAGCATCACACCCTCTAGATCCAGCCACCTCTGAAAAAGACCCTATGACAACATGAGGCCTTGGGAGACATCTAGACACAAGCCGTAATAGAAACCATATCTCAAAAACTGAAGAAGGGGATGTAGCTCTGTGTGAAGACCCTGGGTTCAATTCCCAGTAGCTGGGATAGGGGCAGGGGACACAAAGGACTTGAACAGACATTTCCCTAAAGACACACAGTGCCCAGGTGGCACACGGAAAGATGCTTGCCCTTGTTAGTTACTAGAAACATGGGGGTCACAGTTGTAGTCAGAGCTGCACATGCCCACTAAGGGCTGCGATCATGAAGGGTGCATAGGGTGGGTGAGGGTGAGGACAGAGAGGCTGGAGCTAGCTTTGGAAGATCATCTGCAGGTACTCAGCAAGTTAGGCTTGTATAGGGAACGGGGAAGGTGATGTTGCCAGAACCTCTGCTGTGTATCTTGGCCTCCTATGAGCCACTACAGCACTAGGTGAATTTAAAAATAGACAGGAAATGAGACTTTGAGTGGAGAGGCTGAGTCTTGGGGCATTATCGGTGCTGCTGATGGCAGCAAAGACAAAGGTCCCTAAATGCATCCAGTATTATTGAATACAGCTGTGGGAAGGAATAGGGAGCTGGCTATGCTTAAAAGGTATCTAGTGAAATACTGCTGAACACCTGGCAGGATGGCACCAGGTAGGCTTTTAGGGAGTAAGCGCTGCTTATCTTGCTTGGGTAGAATAAACCAGTACTGGAACTTGGTGCAATTAGCAAGCAACCCATCAGGTCAGTGAGAAGCCATAATTCAGGGGAAAGGATTTTAATTGGGGTCACACTGACCTCAGCTGCACATAACTCAGCAGAGCCCTGCCACTTCACAGACCAGGACTTAGGCCTTGGTGACAGCCATTAGCAAAGGAGCAATACTAGCCCAACTCTGCTGCCTGACATGCCCATTTGAATCACGTAAGCCTTTGGTCTGACTCCTCATATAAACAAATAGCCAAATTAAGGGAGGCAAGAAGCATGTGAAACTCATAGCCCGCTAGTACTGCGCAGGGATGTCTGCTATAGGCTTGGAATGATCGTGTGGCCTGCAGTTCCACTCCTAGGTGTGAGCTACAGAAAACCTGTGCCAGGTTTCACAGCTGTGTTATTCACGAGCCCCATGTGGAAAGAATGCAGATGTTCATCAGTCAGTAACTGGATGGGCAGCGCACTATGCAGTGACAGCAGCAGGGCGGGGCTAAGCGTGGTCCCCAGGACCAAATCCACCCTAATGCCTTGCCCATCTGTGCTGCATCCCAGACAGAGCCGACACCACAGTGTTGCTGATGGCCAGGCATGGGCTTGTCTGTTTACACAGCAGGCGACCTGCTACAGACCAGAGAGCATGGGGTCACAGGACTCTGCGCACTTTCAGGGGGTGAAGTTTGTGGCCTGTGGGCCATCGCTCAGTGATGGAAGCACAGCAACTGTGTTTGTTATCCTGCTCTTCTTGCTCCAGCTTGGAAGCCCACTTCCACAGTGTGGTTTTTTCCCAGTTAGCTAGTTTCTGTGTCTTTTTTAACTTTCTTTTCTGAAAAATATTTTTTAGAGAGACAGACATCTGGCAAAGGAGACAGCAAAAGCTGTGATTTGGGGTTTTTTTGTTTTTATTTTTACATCAGGTTTTAACACTGGATTTTCAAGGCTAAGAGAAGTAGGCTCTTGCTTTTACTATAAGTTCATGAGATTTAAACATCTCAGCCTATTGTCGGGGACAGTGCTGTTAAGATGTTGCCTTTGTGTCCGAAGCTGGGGCTGGACTTGGAAGAGCTGGAGGAGATAGAAGAGGACGCCGGCCTGGGGAACGGAGGCCTGGGGCGCCTGGCAGGTAACTGCACTGCTCTGGGACAGGCTCTGCCACCAGCCGGTGAGGGTCACACAGAGCCCTGGCTATGGGGATGCAGGCCTCCCTCAGAGCTGGTGCCAAGTGTGTTCTTCAGGTCTCATAGTTGCCGTGGAGACCGAGCTGCCCAGGGCTGGGGACGCTGGTGCTGGGAAGGAGCCTGGGATGCCAACCACATTCCAGGATCCCACAGCCAGGGCATGGGTGCAGGACTGAGGGACGATGTGACTGAGGGTGTGGCCCACATGCAGGGTGCAGCTATGGCTTCCCTGAAGTCAGCAGAGAGCCCTGGGCCTGTGAGCACAGCATGTCAGAGAGCTGCTTGTTTTTTCCGCTTTAATCCTTCTTGCTGACTGTCCAGGTGGAGGGAGTGTGGGAAAGGATGTGGAGACATTGTGGTTTGAGTTTGTAAATGTGTATGGGGACATCCGGGACGGTCTGCCCCTTGCTTGGATCCCAACCCTATGGAGGGTTGCTGGGTATGGACTCGGGATGTTTACATTTTCAGTCTTAAATTCTTCAAGAATTCTAAATGCAACATGTTCTTTTAAAACACATGGATCTAAGTAAAGAAAGCCCTTCTCCTGCCTGCCCCCATCACCCACATGTCCCTCACACCCTCCTCCAGAAGACTAGGTGACCCCCCACAAGACCTCGTCCTTTATCCCTGATGGGGCTAGGCTGTCACCAGCTTCCTGCTCTGTCCTTGTGTGGACCCCGGTTTCCTAAGTGGAGGGAAGCTCAGCCTCCTAGATTCCACCATGGCCCAGTGTCCCCTGATTAGCCCTGTGGCGTCCTTCTCGTGGCCTGTGTTCTGGCCGCACCACACCATCCCCTCCAAGGAACCAGCAGCCTCTGGCCTGCCTGTGCTGATCGTCTGTGATCTGTGGTTGCGTTTTTTCAGCCTGTTTCCTTGATTCAATGGCCACCCTGGGTCTGGCAGCATATGGCTATGGGATCCGCTACGAGTTTGGGATTTTCAACCAGAAGATCGTCGATGGCTGGCAGGTAGGTGACACTGGGCCTCAGGGTATGCAGCTCTTAGAAGCCAGCTGGTGTGCCCTTCCTCAATGTGGCTCAGCCAGGCCAGTCCTGGGGGATCCCTTGGCAGACAGCCCCGGGAGTAATGAGAAGTGTGGGAGGGTGGACATAAGCCCAGCAGGGCCTGACCAAGACCCCAGTTGGGTACAGGATGCCTGAGGTGCATGCTGGCTTCCTGGGTGTCACATTGGGTGCAGGCTGTGCTCTGGAGCCCAAACTTGGGACCATTGAGTAGCTAGAGGGGCAGTGATGGTACTTTGGTCCCCACCTTTGGCCTTTGCTCCCCGACATGAGGGAGCAGCAGCTTCCCGTATGGCCAGAGGCTGGACTCCCAAGGAACATGATGTTGGGGGAGTCAGCTACGATGTCAAAGCATTAAACTGAGGCCAGATGAGGTATGAAAACGATGTGAGGAGGAGGCCCAGGTGTCCATGTGGTCAGGACCATGTGGCAGTGAGGGCCTGGTGTTGCAGGAAGCACACACATGGTCTTTATGCCAGTCTCACTGTTCTGGGGTACGGCAGACATGGCATTTGAGCATGGATGTCACTCCTGTTCCACTTGGTGGTGAAAACTTTGTAATATCATTTAGTCCCTAAATGTCACATGTAGCAGCAGGTCTGGTAAGAAGTGATTGTTGATGGAGGGGCCGTATCAATGGCTTTGGGTCCAGTGACTGTGCACAGTTGTCAGGCTTGATGGTAGGATGTCCAGCTCACTTCTCATTGCATGTAATGTCTGTGGTGAAATTGGCTAGGGGAAGGGGGTGGGTTTACATATTTCTACTGATCTGGATGGCATGGGCACTGTTCTGTGGCAGCTGTGAGGGGAGGGCCTGGCTGGGAGCAGTGTATTCAGCACTGTCCTGGCTCCTGTGAGTGCCAACCCTAGCATTCATGGGTTTGCAGTATCATTTTCTCTTTTGAGTGTGTGTACATGTGCATGTCTATGTGTGTTGGAGCACATGCTAAGCACACACTGTATCTCTCAGTCACATCCCACTATGGTATCATTTTCAAAGCAGTGGGCTTCAGTGATTCTTTCCTGTGGTTTCTTTTGTTTTGTTTTTGTAGTAACAGCTCATCTGAGGTGGAGAGTAGTACAGAACTGCACTGTCCATCTCTAGAACACCTGCACACCCAGAAAGAGAAAGCCCTGCACTGAGCCACTCCTGCTGGCCCCTGGCCACTCGCTCCTGAGCCTGACCTCCACATACATTCATGTTGTAGCCTCTTTAGTACTTCACTCAGGTGGTCCTTTATGTCTGTTTGGATGCTTTCTTCTGAATTTCATGCCTGGTTATTTTTTTTTTTTTTTAGTACCAGGAATCGAACTCAGGTCCTCACGCTTGCACAGCAGGCGGCGAAACCACCGAGCTAAATCCCCAGCCCCTAGCCTGGTTATTGCTCTAGTGGCGTAGAGCCTTTTTTTTTTTTCAGTACAGGGGATTAAATACAGGGCCTTCACAGTGAGCTATGTCCCCAGCTTCTTTAATTTTGAGATACAACCTTGCTAAGTCCCTAAGTTGTCCAGGTTAGGCTGGAACTTGCAAACCTCTTGCCTCAGTCTCCTGGAGTCCTGGGCCCAGAATGTTCATTTCCCATCAGACTGGCTTGGCTGGCATAGGAAGCCTGGTAAGCAGGCCTGGTCCTGTCCTGCGCTGGATGCTGTTTGATCTCAGGCCCTCTCTCTGCCCCAGGTGGAGGAGGCAGACGACTGGCTGCGCTATGGGAACCCCTGGGAGAAGGCCCGGCCCGAGTACATGCTGCCTGTGCACTTCTATGGGCGTGTGGAGCACACGGCGGAGGGTGTGCGGTGGCTGGACACGCAGGTATGGAGCCCAGGGCCTGAGTTTACTCTCCTCACCTGTCCAGTTGGTGCACCTTGGCAGATGTCCCCAGTGCAGAAGCCACCACGCACAGCTGGTGGCCGCTCCATGCCACTGGGGAGCCCGTGTGGGCTGTGACTAGTATCAGGCGTCCTCTGCTGTGACACCACAATGCTAACTCCATGGTCCCTGGCTTGCAGCACGCAGCACAGAGGCTAAGCTTGAGCTGTGTTTGACCTGAGTAGCAGAGCAGGGACCTTGTGTTCCTGTGTGTGTCTGAAGATGAGGGTCAGGGTGCCGGGGACTGTAAGGGAGGACTGTCCCCCTGAGGACGAGCTCATGGAGCAGGTCAAGGGTAGACAGGACATGGGAAGGGAAGTGCCACGGTGGTGGTGCTGGTACCCATGGTGTCAGAGCTGAGGCCCTTGGCTGGTGCAGAAGGCCAGGTCCTACATAGAGCCCACCCCTCAAGCAGTGGTGGGGAGGGCAGGACAGCTGGGCTGCTGCAGGGCTGCCTGTGCCCCTCACCTGTGGCACCTGGTGTGGGCAGATGGCCGGGTGGGGTGGATGGAGAGGTCCCTGCTGACTGTGCTGTGTATGTGTCCCTGTGGCCAGGTGGTGCTGGCCATGCCCTATGACACCCCAGTGCCTGGCTACAAGAACAACACCGTCAACACCATGAGGCTCTGGTCCGCCAAGGCACCCAGCGACTTCAAACTGCAGGACTGTACGTCCAGCCACACCCACTCCTGTCTGGTAGCTGGCCCCAGGCACTGGTGCCCACCACTCCCACCATGCCATTCTCTACAGAGAGCTGAGCAGCCCCTGGGGTCTCTGATGCTAAGCCCATGCTTCCCTTGAGAGTGGGCAAGAGGGGCATGAGTGTAGCACTGTGGCTGCCAGGTCCCAAGGGAAGAGCAAGGGGCCTGCAGGGTAGGATGGTGGCTCTGCTGCTTTGCTGCCTCAGCCAAAGCTCTGGGAACCTGGAGGGGTCACTGCCTCCCCCTGTCTCTCCACAGTCAACGTGGGGGACTATATCCAGGCTGTCCTGGACCGGAACCTGGCAGAGAACATCTCCAGGGTGCTGTACCCCAATGACAATGTGAGTAGCTCCTGAGACTGACCACGTCAGCCAGCCAGCCTGTTCCTGCAGAGGACTAGAGGGTGGAGGCTTGGCCAACCTCACATGGCTGGGAGGGGAGGCCAGGTGTCCTCCTGTCTGAGTGCAGGGAGAGGAGGTGCATTTCCCCCACTGATCCTGCCTTGCCCTATCTCCCTTGACTCCTGAATCTTCAAGGGAGAGGTGTGGGTGGAGCTCCAGGCCCCGGGCCAGGCTGGGTCACTCCTTGGGGTGACCTTAGGCCCATCGGTCCTGTGGGGACACAGCACTTTGTGACACCTGGGAGGTCTCAGCACACTCCATGTGCTCACCAATGGCCACAGCTGGACTCTGCTGCCCCTTGTGCATAGTGGACTTGATGTCTGGTGGCTTCTTGTTGCCATACAGAGGGCCAGCAAGCAGAGTCCTCAAAGCTTGCCTGTCCTGGTGGCTCTGTGTTTTCGGAAGTGCTCATCCCACTCTGTCACCATGATTTGTGCATGGCAGCAAAGGCACTGGTGCTGCTGGCTCAGGCACCAGGCACCCCGGCCTGTGGGTGCAAGGGATGCTGTGCTCAGACGTTGTGTCCATCGCATGGCTCAGGTGCCCTGGCTGCTGAGGGACCTGGCACCATGTGCTGTGGTGTTTGTCGCACAGGCAAGGGGCACTGGGCTGTGTTTGCTCTTCTGTCAGAAGATGGCTGAGTGCTGCTGGTGGTGGGCAGCTGGGTGAGACTGCTTGCAACCTCGGCCTGTAACCCTGAGTGACACCTGACCCAGGTCTCCTGAGGGAATGCAATGGCCCAGGATCAGAGCAGGCGGGCTGCTCAGGACCCCTTGCTCCTCACTGAATGACACCACCCCCCCAGCCTCTCCATCCCCGAGCTCATGCTCAGTAGCCCTGTGTCTGCAGTTCTTCGAGGGGAAGGAGCTGCGGCTGAAGCAGGAGTACTTTGTGGTGGCTGCCACACTGCAGGACATCATCCGTCGCTTTAAGTCCTCCAAGTTCGGCTGCCGTGACCCTGTGAGAACCAGTTTTGAGACCTTCCCGGACAAGGTATGTGGGCCGAGGGGGTGGGCTGGCCTCAGGCACTTCCCATGTCCAGGAGGGCCTGGCATGGGGTGGCAGGGACCCTTCGCCTAGGGGTCTTCTCCGGGCCACCCTTCAAGCTCAGGACCATGGGCATCATTCAGGTAGGAAGGACTGACAGCTCCTAAGGTGAAGCCGAGCGCAGTCCATTCAAACAGAGCTGCCTCATTGTAGGAGAGGGGACATTCCTGTGGGGCGGCCCAGACAAGTAGCTCCTTGCACACCTGCCCAGGGCACAGCTGGCTGCGGCATCCTCCTGCTTCCCTCCTGGAGCCCTGGAGGGCCTCAGCCTCCTCAGGACAGGCTGCGCAGCTCCTTCACACCGGGCACTGTGCACACTCAGCACCCTAGGCACCCACAAGGAATGAGACCACTGAGTGGCCCTGTGTGACCTGCAGGTGGCCATCCAGCTGAACGACACCCACCCAGCCCTCTCCATCCCTGAGCTCATAAGGATCCTGGTGGACGTGGAGAAGGTGGATTGGGACAAGGTGAGCAGAAGGAAGAGGAGAGGCTGTGTCCTGCCTGGCCCAGGATGGGGTGATGTCATCCTCCAGGAGCCAGAGTTGGGGGGATGGTGTCTTCCAGGGACCAAGATTGGGGCCTGCCCTCTGTGGAGTCCAAGCCAGCCACATGAATGGCTCAGAAGTTCTGAGAAGGGGGTCCCCTCTTCCCTCAGGAGATCTGGGGACATCAGCCCTGAGAGTGCCAGGCCTTGGGGCGGTTCCAGGGAATGGACAGACATTCTGTGGGACCGTGACACAGAGGGGACAAGAGTGCAGGGGTGAGAAGGGACAGGGACAAGATTCTGGTACCTTTTTTTTCCCCCTGGTACCAGGGATTGAACTTAGGACCTTGTGCTTGCGAGGCAGGCCTGGTGCCACTGTGCTACATCCCCAGCCCTAGATTCTGGTACTTTTTAGGGCTTCTTGTGTATGTTTTCTCATCTTGAAGTTTAGTGAAGAAATCCAAAAATGTTAAGTTTAAAGAAATATGTAGTTTTTAACAGATTTTTCTTGCTCAATTTACTTTGGTCCTAGATTCTTGAGTGTATTGGGATTTTTAGATTTAACAAAGTCAGCCTATAAAGCATTTTCCCCCTGTACTAGAGATTGGACCTAGGACCTTTGCACTCAACTACGTCCCCGTGTATTTTTTTTTTTAATTATGTGACAGGGTCCTACTAAGTTGCATGGGCTAGATTCAAACTTGTGATCCTCCTACCTCATCCTCCTGAGTAGCTGGATTCACAGGCATTTACCACCCAGCCCAGCTATAAAACAGTTTCTTATTCTACCTTGTGGAGATCACAGTTCCTTCTCTGGTCTTGAGGTGTATGTGGCCCTGTCATAGAGTCCTTTGGCCCTGGCCAATGGATGACTGCTCAGTGGTCTGTTAATTTGTCAGTAAAAACTGTTTACAAGGAGGAAAACAGGGCAGGTGATCCTTGGGCGCAGGTTGGCACAGGGAGGGGATCTGCAGGACTGAATGTCACCATGTAAACGCGCTTCTCTCCAACCACCAGGCCTGGGAGATTACCAAGAAGACCTGCGCGTACACCAACCACACGGTGCTGCCTGAGGCTTTGGAGCGCTGGCCAGTGTCACTGTTTGAGAAGCTGCTGCCACGGCACCTAGACATCATCTATGCCATCAACCAGCAGCACCTGGATGTGAGCATCAGCCTGGCAGGGTGGCTGCGGGTCCCACCAGGTGACAGTGCAGCAGTGGGCAGAGCGGCACTTTGTTGCCCCATGCCTGACCCTGCCCTTATTCCTGAGCAGGCTGTAGACCTCGAGTCTTACCTGGCAACCCTGTTTGTCCTTCCTCTGTTACCTACAGGGCACAGGGTCCAGGGATGACTCTTGCGCCTGTGTGGTGTGTGTGTGTGTGCACGTGTGGTGCCCTGGGCACAGCTTGTTCCACTGTGTTCAGGGTGGGGAGCCCCATATCCTTTGTGTAACCAGATGGTTCATCCCTGCCTGCTGAGTCCCAGTGCCAGGGCCTGGGCCAGGACCCAGGTCAAGGCCTAAAGCAGGACTCTGTCCCTTGGGCATGGCAGCTGTCCTGGTCCTGGGGGCTCTGTAGGCACCGTGGATCTCAGCCCCACCCTCCTCCCTCTCTGCTCTCTAGCACGTGGCCGCCCTGTTTCCTGGGGACGTGGACCGCCTTCGGAGGATGTCCGTGATCGAGGAGGGTGACTGCAAGCGGATCAACATGGCCCACCTGTGTGTGATCGGGTCGCATGCGGTGAACGGCGTGGCACGAATCCACTCTGAGATTGTGAAGCAATCTGTGTGCGTGAGGCACCCACTGCCACCCCTTCCACCTGGCTGCCATCGGAGGTCCACCCCATGCTCACACCTGAGTGGGTGGTGATGGGAGAAGTGGTTACCCCGGCATCCCCAGATGCCTGCTGGGGCATCCAGCGGAGCTCATGACCCCCAGTCCACCCACTGGCCAAGCACCTACCTAGGGCCAGGGCTGGATGTATATGGGCTGGGCAGGCAGTGATCAGGCTGGTTGGAGACTGAGGATTCCTCCCTTCCCTTCTCTCACCTAGCAAGGCTGCTGAAGGCCTTAGCCCCATTAGTCCTGGCTGACAGCTCTCTGCTCCAGGCTGGACCCAGGGCTCCATGCTCTCCACAGCAGACTTGGGATTTTTCCCAAATCATAGCTGAGGAAACAGCCCAGGGCCTCAGGTCTGAAGCCTGTGAAGTGTTCAGCGTTGTGGCCTGGCTATGTGTCCATCGACTCTGGAGACAGCTGTGTCCTCACGTGGGGGTTGGGAGGCAGCTGAAGAGTGCTGTGTGCGAATTGCTTTTCCCACTGAGTCTCCACACCCCCAGGGATTTTTTGGAAAGGCCCTGTGTTCTCTGGCTCACCTGGTTTGAAACATGGTGTTTCTGATAGTTCCGTGCTATCTGTGTTTGTAGCTTCAAGGATTTCTATGAGCTGGAGCCAGAGAAGTTCCAGAACAAGACCAACGGCATCACCCCCCGCCGGTGGCTGCTGCTGTGCAACCCAGGGCTGGCGGACATCTTTGTGGAGGTAAGTGGCCCAGCCTGGGTCCTGGGGCAAGGAAGCTGGGTCTTCACGTGACTAGCAGTGACCTGGGATGGAGCTCAGAGCCCACCAGGCTGATGAAGAGGGATTTGGCCATGCTGGGTGAGGTCATAAGACAGGGGTGGCTCTGAAGTGCCATAGGGAGGCCAGGCCAGCCCAGGTCAGAGAGGGCCAGGTGCATCCTGTGGGACAAGACTAAGTGGAGTTAGGCTGGCGGCTGCAGTAGGGGATTCCCAAGGAGACACTGGCTTGGGGACGTGGACTGTGGTGGGAGAGCCTGGGGGGTCGGTCTGGGAGCAGGGAGCAGGGACTGAGGGAGCCGGGGGCGTCTGTCAGGGCTGTGCAGGAGGAGCCCTGTCTGGAGGGTCTGAGAGGTGGGCAGATCCCAGGTGGGGCAGAGGCTTGGGTGCAGGTAGAAGCTGGGCTGCAGTGAACAGAGTCTCCTTCCTCCCCCAGAGAATCGGGGAGAGCTTCCTCACAGACCTCAGCCAGCTGCGGAAGCTGCTACCACTGGTCAGCGATGAAGCCTTCATCAGGGATGTGGCCCAGGTCAAGCAGGTGGGCTTCTCGGCACTAGGGGGATGGATGGGTAGAGGGATGGAGAGACCTAGGCTCCAGGGTCAGGCTGTCAGCTTTCCAGAAGGGGTCACTGACCTGTGCCTGACTTCATCAGGTTGCAAATGTGCTGGCTGTACAATTCCAGCTCTGCTCTGGGAGCAGCCAAGGACATAAGGAAGGGCCAGGCCCCTGGAGCCCCCAGGCCTGGGAGAGAGCTAGGGGGTCACATAGCATGACCATGGGGAGGGGTGCAGTTTCAGCTCTGGGACAGCAGCAGAGCCACCTCACTGCAGCTTGCCCTCAGTTCTAGGGTTTGCACTGCTTCTCTCTTCCTGTGCCTCCTCATGCTCTTCCTCCTGCTGCCCCTGCCTCACACCCCAGTCCCCCTTGTTCTCCTCCTCCTGGTCAGCTCCAGGTCCTTTACTTTTGCCACCATTGTCCAGTGTGCCCTTGTCCCCTTCTCCCTGATGCCAGCTCCCATCCCTGGACCTGCTCTCTGTCCCTGGTGGTTGCTGAGGGCTGAGTATCTCCAGGACGGGGTGGGCCATGGGGCATCCAGGGACCTCAGAGCTCGCAAGGCAGCTGTGAACAGCATGGCTGTCATCCCCGCTCCTCCCAGGAAAATAAGCTGAAGTTCGCTGCCCTCCTGGAGAAGGAGTACAAGGTGAAGATCAACCCCTCTTCCATGTTCGACGTGCACGTGAAGCGTATTCATGAGTACAAGCGTCAGCTGCTCAATTGTCTGCACATCATCACCCTGTACAACCGTGAGTCACACCCAGACCTGACCTCACACAGTAGAGCTGGGTGTGTGCATGTGTGTACATGTGTGCGCGTGTGTATGTGTGTGCATGCTGTAGCACACACGGGGGCACGTGCTGGTGTGAAAGCACAGGACTGCAAGGCTGGTTTTTGTGTTCAGTGTAGCTTTTATGTTGATCTTGGTGATTTGCCTTGTTTGGGAAGGTTTGCTTGTTGAGGCGTTTAATGTACTTAGAGAGAATCACATGTGTTGAATGTATAATGTATCTTGAGTATTATGAGACAATGAAGTATTATTGACAATTATGAGAGCAAATGTGAATCAAAGACCCCCTAAAGTAAATGTGAGAGCCAGGCACAGTGACACACACCTGTAATCCCGGCACTCTGAAGGCTAAGTCAGGAAGATCACCGTGAGATCAAGACCCACCTGGACTAAATAGTGAGTTCAAGGCCAGGCTGGACTACATGGTGAAACCATGTCTCAAAAAAAAAAAAAAAAAGTAAATGTGAACATTTGCTCAGTGAATTAGCAAAACCTTTGAAAAGAACTAGGTTTCTAGAGTTTTGTGATGTAATAAAGTGTTTCAAAGTGGAGGCACTTTAGAAACTTCAGGAATAACAGCACTGGCTAATGGTGCCAGCCATGGCTTTCCCTCTTCCCTCCAGCACCTTTTGGGTCCCTGTGCCCCTGTCCTGAGGGCTGGAGCTGCCTTGGTCATTTCTGGATATATTAGTGGCTTATTCTTACACTTGGGTCTTGGTGTTGACTGTGGCTACTTCTGACTACCTGCTGCATTATTTCAAGAAGTTTTTTTTGAACCACACCCATTTTATCCCATGCTGGGGATGGACCACCCAGGGCCTCGAGTGTGCCAGGCAAGTGCTGGTGCTGAGCTGCACCCAGCCCTGAGATGTGTTTGGGACATGTGCCAGGTCCTTCTGCCTCGGTTCTTCTGCCTACCTCCTGCACATGCTTTTGTGGAGGCTCTTTAGATCTCCTTCCCTGCGTCTCCTCACCCTTACGTCCTGCGTTTCAGGCCTGTGGTCCTCCAAGGTGTGAGCTTTCCCTGGAGGTTGGCTCTGCCCAACAGAGCCATGCCTTCTCAGTGCTTCTACACTGCCCAGGCTCTTCAAGGCCCTCCCAGCCCTTGCTTCCTTCGCCCCTGGTAGTGGTGCTGGCTCTGCCGTGCCCAGCCAGCTCCTGAAGTTTCCTTACTGCCCAGGACTGGAGCCCTGCTCAGGGTGCCCCCTTGGGACACCAGGACCCTGAGGCTCTGGACACCAGGCAGGCTGCTGTGGAACAGAGCACAGTGAGGGCCAGGCTCGGCCCCCAGGTGGCAGGTTCCTAGGCAGGTGTGAGACCGTGGCCATGTACTACTACCACCTGCCAGAGCCCCAGGGCTGCTCTGGGCTCCTGGTTGGTTTAGCCTAGGGTCATCCCACTGCCTCAAGTGAATCTCTTCTGCTTTGCCTGCAGGGATAAAGAAAGACCCGGCTAAGGCCTTCGTACCCAGGACTGTGATGATCGGGGGCAAGGTGAAGTTACTTCCTTAGCTCCTCTTTTTGGTACTGATCCCAGGGTGCACTCAGTGGGTGGCTGCCTGCTTGGAAGCCAGGGTCCTGTGTGGATTTGCCTCAACAGGAGGGTGCTGGGCATGTCCTGCTCAGCCCGTGGCCTGGCCTTGGTCAGCACATGGAGGCTGGATGCAACTCTGAGGGAATGGCCTCAGGTCCTCTGCAGACTGCCTAGTGCAGTTGTGGCGAACCTAGGGCACGCATCCGCAGAGGGCTGTTTGTATGACTGAAAGCTCTAAAAGGTTCGTCATCACTGGTCTTGTGTAGGTCAGTCCCGGCTGTCCTCAACTCCAGTCTGCTCATCACACCATCTGGCCCCTGCCCACCATCAGCTACATTTTTGAAGCACATTTTGGACATCATGATGTTTTGCTAGTATCTTGGTGTCTAAAGTCCATACAAAAATTTTTAAAATATTAAAACAAATGTAACCCAAGAGAAACACGAAGAGCTGTAAAAACTGTCAGCCCCCCCAGACTCCTACTGAATGATGGGAAAGTGGGTTCCAGGCTGAGTCTGGAATGATCCCTCCAGAACCAGAGCTGTTGGGCTCCTACTAAACATCACCACATGGCCATGCATCCATCACACCTAAAATGTGGACAAGAATGCATCCTGTCAGGAGCGGCCCTCCACTCTCAAGGACCACACTCCCACTGTCTCAGCTAGCTACAAGTACTAGTAGGTTTTTTTCATTTAGATGAGACCTTGCTGTG
Organism: Heterocephalus glaber; assembly: GCF_000247695.1. Next base: position 278,420 of record NW_004624939.1, on the reverse strand, counting down.
TTGCCCAGGCTGGCTTCAAAATTCTGGGCTCAAGACTCCTAGGGATGCTTCCACCTCATCCTCCCCAGTAGGTGGGACTAGAGGCCTGTGCCACAACACCTGGCTAAAGTTACAGTTTCTTTCTTCCAGTGCTAGGGATGAACCAAGGGCATTACACACTCAAGGCAAGTGCACTGCTACTTGCCACACCCTCAGCCCCACTGTTTTTTGTTTTGTTTTGTTTTTTGGGTTTTTTTTTTTTTTGGTACTGGGAATTGAACTGAGGACCTTGTACTGTCAAGGCAGGCAGCGGAACCACTGAGCTAAATCCCCAGCCCTGGGGTTTCTTTTTTTTTTTGAGACAGGGTCTCACTGTGTAGTCCAAGCTGGCCTTGAACTTGCAATTCTCCTGCCACATCCTCCTGAGTGCTGGGATTATAGGCGTGCACCACCACACTCAGCCCTCCCACTAATATTTTTAATCAGGAGGACAAGGAGGGCCCTCCTTGAACTGATCTTTCTCTTCTCTTTTTTTTTTTTGGTACCAGGGCTCAAACTTGGGTCCTTGCGCTTGCAAGGCAGGCAGTGGAACCACTGAGCTAAATCCCCAGCCCTCTTAATTCTCTTTAATCATAGACTTTCCTCCCTTTTTTTCTTTTCAATGTATTTGTTCTAGAAATTGGGTCATTTACTGTCCCAGGCTGCTTTCATGAGTTCTTTGGGGTTTGTATTTCCTGTAAGTTGATGTTCTCTTACCTGGTAATTTCTGAAATACTGATGGGAATCAGAGTTGTCTTTGGAAGCTAACAGATCCCACGGGTGAGGTAGCCACTGAGCACTGGGTGGGAGCCAGGCCTCCTGGCTCCGAGAGCCACACTGCCACTGGCTTCCAGGAGTCTGTGTCCGGCCTGGTGTCTACCTTCATGGTGCAGCAACCCACATGGCCCTATTGGTCCTGGGCAGAGCATTGCGCATGAAAGCCCTCGACTGCCTCTCTCTGCAGGCAGCTCCTGGCTACCACATGGCCAAGATGATCATCAAGCTTGTCACGTCCATCGGCAGTGTTGTCAATCATGATCCAGTTGTGGGTGACAAGCTCCGAGTGATCTTTCTAGAGAACTACCGGGTGTCCCTGGCTGAGAAAGGTAGGCTGGAGGCCTGTGCCTCTCCTGTCAGGGTGGACAATGCTGTGCATGGGACCAGGTTCCTCTTGGGGTTGGGGAAGGTTCCTAGAAAGGCTGACCTGCCTCCTGTCCACAGTGATCCCAGCCGCTGACCTGTCACAGCAGATCTCCACTGCAGGCACCGAGGCCTCAGGCACCGGCAACATGAAGTTCATGCTCAACGGGGCACTCACCATTGGCACTATGGATGGTGCCAATGTGGAGATGGCCGAGGAGGCAGGCACTGAGAACCTCTTCATCTTCGGCCTGCGGGTGGAGGAGGTCGAGGCCCTGGACCGAAAAGGGTGTGTGTCGTCTTTGCACATCAGAGCACATGGGGAGGAGCCCAGCTAGGCCAGCTCAGCACCTGCCTGGATACCTGGGCAAGTGGTGCAACCTGTACAAGCACGAAGCAGCTGCCTCCCAGCCACCACTCAGATTCCTGGGCCAGTCTCTGTGGCAGAGTCCCAGGGTCCTGCCTGAGGGCAGCTCCTCCTATACAGGCCCTGGCTGTGGGTCACTGCTGGGGTACAGGTGCTGAGCGGCCCATCTCCCCACAGGTACAATGCCAGAGAGTACTGTGAGCGCCTGCCTGAGCTAAGGCAGGCCATGGACCAGATCAGCAGCGGCTTCTTTTCCCCCAAGGACCCAGAGTGCTTCAAGGATGTGGTCACCATGCTGATGAACCATGACAGGTGCGGCCCCTCCCTGCAGCCCACCATACCCACCTCTACCCTGAGACAGACCCAGACCACATGGTGGGTTGGAAGGGGAAGCCCTTCCACCTCAGCACACAAGACCTTGTGTCAGGCCAGGAGAGTCATGGCCATGGCAAGGGCAGACCATGCAGAGTGAGATAGGTCAGTGTGCTGTCCAGCACTTGGCCTTGGAGACAGCCTTGCCCCACATGTGGGTGGGAGTCCCTGAGGCAGCCATATTCTCAGGAGGCCAGAAGAGGGAGGGAGCTCAGGGAGCTGGCAAGGCAGTAGGAACTGGCAAGGTGGTGGAGGAGACTCACTGGGTTCAAGTGGAATTAATAGCCAACGTGGTATAGTTCACGTGGTCAGAACAGAGTCATCTCTGGTCACAGGACAGGCTGGCCACATCACTTGTGTCTCCCTGTGGGTAAAGCTGCTCTGGCCAGGGCTGAGTTCACCTCTGTCCTGCTGATGCCTTCTGGTTACCTCTGCCTTTGGGTCACCTGTGGCTTCAGTTGGGCCAGGTTGCCCCTGCCAAGGCCTGTGGTGACTTGTGAACTTGCACATCTGGTGCAATAGTAACAGAAATACATTTCTGTACTCGTAACTCCTGCATTTTAGCCCAGAACATCAGGAACTGCAGATAAACTTTTCCTGTATCACTGGTTCTCAGACTTGAGAAGAGATGGCTACATGGGGGCTTCCAACAGAGTGCCTGGGCCCTGGGCCTGTGCAGCCCCACAGCCTATGGGCTCTGCAGTTATAGTGTTTTCCTTAGTGGCATCCCAGGTTAGAATTTGACTTCATTAGGACATGAGTGTTGCTCACAGAGAAGCCCTCTGGCTGGCTAGACCTGGTGCAGCCCAGCCCTCACAAGGGGCAGGGCCTGGTGGGTGGTGGCCTCTGGCTGTGGGACTGTCCCTGGGACCACACAATAGGCCACCTAGGCAGGGCTACTGTTGCCTGTCACCTGCTCAGTGTCCTGTCCCTGTTCAGGTTCAAGGTGTTTGCAGACTATGAAGCCTACTTGCAGTGCCAGGCGCAGGTTGAGCAGCTGTACCAGGTGAGGCTCGTGGGCTGTGGCTATAGGAATGGGGGTAGGGCTGGGGTTGGGGGCAGACTCTATTTCCCAGGTTAGGGAAGCAGGTTTTTGGCCAGGGCCAGAGGGGCTTGGAATTCCAATACCCACGACGTTAGTAAGTCACTACTGTGCCCTGTCACTCCTTGTCTTTGCACTGTGGGGCTCTGGAAGGATCCACCCCACCCACACACATACAATGCCCACTGGCCTCAGAGCTTTCCCCTTTTGAGAGGCCCCTCCTGGAACTGGCTGGAGGCCAGGGCAACTGCACGGCCCTGGAGGAAGCAGTAAGGATTGAAAGCCCTAGTGAAGGAAGCTGTTTGGCCATCCCACAGATGTTGGGTCTACATGTGCTGATGCTTTTCTGATGGAGTTTGTCTTGGGGCTGTGCACTGTGCCCTGTGGAAGGAATACAGGCTTTCAAGGGCTGGGACCTTCCTTAGGCTATTTGTCCTTATACCTAGTCCTTCAGTAGCTTTTCTAGTCCCAAAGGGCCATGGACCATGGGACCCCTTTTCTCATCCAATGGTTGTTCCCCTCCTTCCACCAGACTGCCCCATGGCTCAGAGCTCATTGGGGACAGTCCTGAAGTTCCAGGGCACCCAAGACTAATCAGCCTCTGCTTTTTCCGCAGAACCCCAAGGAGTGGACCAAGAAGGTCATCAGGAACATCGCTTGCTCGGGCAAGTTCTCTAGTGACCGAACCATCACGGAGTATGCGAGGGACATCTGGGGTGTGGAGCCCTCTGATCTGCAAATCCCGCCCCCCAACATCCCTAAGGACTAGGTGCCCCTTGAGGCGGGGCCAAGGGCTTTTGTTGGGCTGAGTTTGCACATCATGCCAGCGTTTAAGCACCTTGCCAGCAGCCAGAGGTCCCTGCTTTTCTCTATGCTGTGTTCCCCAGAGGGGCTAAGGGGTGGTTTTGAGGATCAAGCAAAGAAAGGAGGTGCTGGAGAACCTGTGACACTCTCCTGGTTTCTTGTAAGGAAAGTGGAGCTTTAGGTGTGGATGCCGCAGCCAGCCCCACACAGGGTGGACAGAAAGCAGAGATGCCTTCAAACCTTGCACAGAATATTGCTGTGACCTTAGGTCTTTAGTTTTGAGCCTCTTGATTCTGGGGTCCGGGCAGGTGGCTGTGGTGAAGCCTGGGGACCTGTATTTTTCCATAGCACCCAGGCCACTAGAAGGGGCTTCTCCACCTATCACCTTCACAACAGCCCATTCTCTGTCCCATCCTGGGCTGTGCACCTGACACATGGTCTAGGACCAGGTGCACCCTGCCTTTCACAGCCACCATGGTGCCATGTGGGTGCTTGGGACTCACTGGGAGCAGCTTAGGGGGGACCTCCACAGAGGCCTCAGTCAGGACACATCTAGCTGATAAAGGGTTAGCTTTTATTTTTCAGAGGAAAAGATCACAAGGAAATGAAACTAGCTACAGCCTTCTCTTGTTGAACAGTTAGTCAGTTTGTCTAAGGAAGGCTGTGTGGGGGTCTTTGCCTGCCTGGAGGTGGCTCAACCACTATCCCCAGAAGAGAGCTGTCCTGCTCCAGGGCCTAGGTGCATTTCCTGACATACACACCAAGGCCAGGCTCCATTCTCCTCCCTCCCCACAGTGTAGCAGCCTGGTTTGCAAAATGGGTGGTGGCTCAGAGGGGTCACTTCTGCCCACACTGCAGCCAGCCCGGAAGTAAGGGCAAAATCCCCCTTCCTGAGGTGGCTGCTTCAGGGAAGAATCTAAAGCCCTGCCTGTCACCATTACTGTTGAGTTGTTGGAGAAATGAGGTAGAATCACTCTTCAGAGGCTCCACCACCCTGCATGTTAGAGCTGGGTTCGGGAAGGCTATTCTGCACCCCCAGGCCTGCAGGGCCTGCTGGGAAGGGCTTCACAAGAACCACTGGGGTCTTCTGTGGACTACAGTCACCTGCTGCCTGTGCCATGGCTCGGTGTTGAGGCTGTGCTCCCTGACCCACTATGCGTGACCACACCCCTTCCACATATGCTTCCTGCCGCCTGTGAGAAACTGATTAAACCTCTGCCGTGGATGGTAGGTGTGGTTTCTGTCTCATTGCACACAGTGCTTTGAGGTTCCTATGGGAGTCCCACTATTCTGGGATCAAAGCTGGAAAGTTAGCACTCATCCCCAGTGTTCCCAGACTGCCACTTGCTCACTAAAAAGTCAAGTCTAGCCCCATGGGAACGCTCTCATTTGGGGTAAATATTTGCATTTCTAGTGCAAATTGTATTGGTGTCTCTATGTACTTTGCCGCCTCTCCTGCCCATTACTGGCCCTGTGAACCAGACTGGTCTCCCTAATTGTCTATAGCTGCAGGCACTTATCAGGAGGGACCAATGGCAGCACAATGGGGTACTGTGGACTTCTTGGCCCTGCAGCCTGCTGGCTGCTCACAGCTGTCAGTGGAGTCCTTGATGCCCCCAGTCTGTGAGGCCCTGGGACATGGGGCCACGGAGCTGACAGCACATTGCTCACACCTCAGGTCCAAAGCAGTTTTAAAAAGAACTCATCTCATCCACAAATTGATTTTGGAACTTGTTCAATGATCTGAAACCCAGTTTAGGTTTGGATGCACTGAATTAGGGACACTTGGCTCAAATTCACAGATAGTCTAAATATTCTCTATCTTGCACTGTGCCTCCACTGAAGGATCTGAGGTAGTTCACACATACAAAAAGGAAAAAAAAGACTGGATGAGAAAATGGATAGCACTCACAGGCAACACTGCTGGGCCCAAGTGGGGACAGCCATTATTTCAGTGACTCCAGGGCCCCTGGCACAGACCAAATAGATCTAAGCATCCCTAAGTACCCCTAATAGGCCCTGGAGTGGAAGAGGTGTTGGGGCCCCAGTGGTGCACTGCTGGGCCCAAAAACCTCAGACGCCAGAGCCAGGAGAGGCCAATTTGGAGGACTTGCACCTGAGACTGCCCATAGCCTGTCCTCCTAGGGCACCATCCCGCTTCAGTTTTTAGGAGGTCTCAGCCCTTTTCCTTGACTGGGGATCTGCTGGTGGGCGACCCCAGGGCAAATGCCAGCAGTGGCCAGAGCAGCTGGGGTCTGTCCATTGGCCCTGCAAAGGATCGCCTGTCCAGGTCTGCTGCCTCTTAGGAAAAGGCCATCTCCTAGAAGGCAAGGGGAACTATAAACTTTCGTTCAGAGCCTCCTTTCCTACCTCGTTGTAGATGCAGATCACTGAATTATAGGCAGGGCCATCCTGGGGCAGGGGTATCCATTAGCCATGCCCTGATGTAGGCGGGGCGCTGCCATAAGCAGGCCCTGACACTGGTGGAACAGGAGCCACAAGCAGGGTGCTGGCGCCTGCCCAGCTGGAGTCGTCCCTGACCCCCTTGCTTAGCAGAGGACGACAGATGACCACCACGATTTTATTCTTAAATGCTCAGTCTATGGCCAGGTTAGGTGGACAGGCAGGCGGGACAGGGAAGTGCAGACCTGGTCCCACAAGGGCTAGCGCCGGGTAGCAACAGGGCCGGGTAGCAACAGGGCCGAGCAGCGAGGTACGTCCTGCGCGCGGGGCGGAAGACAGCAGCACTGCATCCTCGTCCCCTTGAGCCCATGCCGCGACAGCTCAAGGCCCCGCCCACACCCCTGTGGGTCCCTCTCCAGCGTGGGTCCCTTGTCCCCGAGCCGCTGCTGCCCGGGGAAGGTGGGGAGGTGGCAGTCTGGTCTTCATGCTCCTCGGGTGGGGAGGCGGCGGCTCAGTGCTGGAGGTCAGGTTCCGATTTCCCCAGGAACTCCCTAGGCCAGAGGAGGGCGACCGTGAGCCGGGAGGACGCAGGACCCTGCTGGGTTCCTGTCCCTTTTGAGAACCTAAGCCGTTAAGTGTTCCTTTCTTAATAGGGCGAGCCAGGACCCCAAAGCACAGCTCCACAACCCTCAGCCGGGCAGGGGCAACGCAGTGGACCCAGCTCTGCCCTGGGCACTCAGGCTGTGCACAGGAAGAACATAGGGGAGGAACCTCCTGGGGGGTGGGGGCTCCAGCCACCAGTATCTGTCACCTGCAGAATAAGTACATGGAGACCCATTTCTTCACTGGGCTCACCCACAAGGAGGCTGTATGAGGCGGTGGCAGCAAGGAGGGTGGTTCCAGCAGGAGGGAGGTGATCTGAGCAGCCATCTGTGGGGAGGCTGGGGCAGGGTCCTGCTCCACAAGCCACTGGGTCTCCCTGGCCTCGGCAGCTTGGGCTCTGCTCTGCAACAGGCCCAGCTGTGTGCCCTTGGCTCTGGGCTGCAGCCTACAGTCTGCCCAAGATTCTGATCAGTCAGGAACTCAGCTTCCCTTCAAAGGGCGCTGGAAGGGTGGGCCCTCCTTCTGGGTACAGGGTAGCGGCCTCTAAGCTGGCAGGAGGGGCTCAGCCTAGACGGCCGTGGCAGGGCCATTGTTCTGTGAGAGCTGGGGCCGTCGGTGCTTTTGTGGGCCTGAACACAGGAGAGTACCTGCCCCATCTATGCAGTGAGACTCTCTGCCCTCTGTGGGAGTGGAAGGCTTGGTATCACACCCTTCAGTACCCCTCTGCAGCCTGAGCACTGCACCTGCTGCATCCTAGTTGTGATGCTGCTGCCTAGGCCAGGTCCCCAGGGGAGGAGCTGGAGCCTCACCTCAGGATCCGTGGCAGCTCAGGGCTCTTATAGATGTACTTGTGCCTGTAGCCCAGGTCAGAGTGAAAGGGGACAAACTGGACTTTAAAGTCACGGAAGCTTCGCGATGGTGCAGCAATATTGTAGAGCTGGAGGGAGAGAAACCAGTGAGAGCCCAGACATCAACAAATGGGGATGGGGGCGGGTCTGGACTCCCCTCCCAGGAAGACCAACCTCTGGAGCAGAGAGCACTGTCCTAGCTCCAGTGTGCTATGGTTCTGTGAGGTGGCCCATCAATTGGGTTGGGGCTTGTTTTTTTTGTTGTTGTTTTGGTTTGGTTTTTTGATGCAGGGTCTTGCTTTGTAGTTTAAGCTGGCCTCCAACTCACTGGGATCCTCCTGCCTTCCTCCTGCCTCAGTGCTACGATTACAGGTATACAGAACACCACCTGCTGATGTGCTTCTTTTTTACGGTTCCTCTTGTGTCTGGCAAAGGCAGCGTGGCTCCCAGCCCCTTTCCAGACCACCTTTGTGTGACATTCTCAAGAGGCCTGGAGATGTCCCGGCCCACCCAAACCCCTCCCCAGCTGGGCTGACACTGGCCCAGGATGCTCACCTTTCTGCCAAGCTGGAAGGGCACAACTGGGTCATCCTCCGCGTGCAGGATAAGCAAGGGGCAGGAGATGTGCTTCACACTGCGGGAGGGGGGAGGGAGGTGGGCCCCAGGCTGAGGGCAGGTGCCTGCCTGGACCCTTCACCCGAGGCAGGTCTGGGTACAGGGTCTGCTTCCCATGCTGGGTTTCTTTTTACTACAGGTAAAAAGTATCAATCAAATCTACAGAGTAATTCATTCCCCAAAATCTAGCCCTTGCATATTTTCTAAAAGGTGAAAATGATTACTCTCGCCAAAACATATTCCTTAAATGTTATAGAACAAGCCAGGCATAGTGGTGCAATCCCAGCTACTGAGAAACTGAGGCAGGAGGATTTAAAATTTGAGGTCACAATGGGCAATTCTGTGAGACCTTGTCTCAAAATAAAAAATCAAAAGGGCTAGGGATATAGCTTGATGGGATGGTACAATGCTTGCCTCGCATGTGGGAGGCCCAAGTACGCAGGAGAAAAAAGTTACAAAGTACTTATAAACTGGATAATTTAAGTGGGCCAAAAAAAACACTTGCAAATGAATGTTACTATGAATCTGTTGGTTAAAAAAGTCAGTACTCTTAATTTACCCTTGTTGTGATATAGAGGATCTAGACCCTTCAGTGAGCCTCATAACAGCACAGGGTCCAGGCTGGGGAGGGCCTAGGTTCCGCTGTCGCAGCCTCTGAGGTAGCTGCCAGAATCTGTCTTGGTCCCAGCAGGGCTATGTACTCTCAAGGGATCAGGACATGGTGAGGGGGCTCACCACAGACATACTGTCCCCTGGGTGTCCAGCCAGCAGCACGGACCTCATGTTCTCCTCCCTTGGACTTGTGCGTCCCAGAATAGCAGCAGGACCCATGCAGACACTGCCCATCAGCTTCCGAGGCCCTGCCTCCCTGCCGCTGGAATGCCTGGCCTGGGGGTTGGGTCAAGGCAGCCTCCTGGCCCCAGCACTCGCTTTTGTTTGTTAAGCAGAAATCTGGTTTATTCAGATAATCTTAAGATCCCAAACAGTAATGCTTAAAAACAAGCAGGGCTTTTGCTTATGATTCAAAGTATAGATTGTGAAATATTAACTGAATATTTACATAAAGATTTTCTTCTTTTTGGAGGAATTAAAAATCCATAAAATAAAATATCACAAAGACAATGTCAGTAAAATCTGGCATGGTTTGAAGAGTCCTTAACTGGGTAAACTAACAGCAATATTTTAAATAAACTTTATAGTACCTTTCTGTAATCAAACACATATTGAATGACTGAAGCACGGTTTGTTTTTTTAGATCAGTTCTGACTGTGTTGTTCAGGCTGGGCTTAAAGTCACTGTGCAGTCTACGTTGGCCTTGAACTTGGTATCCTCCTGTCTCAGCCTCTGGAGGCTGGGATCACAGGCATGTGCCACACACCCAACCTAACAGTCATTTTTTGAGTAATTACTGTTTTAACACCTATCCAGGAATTCTAGCTTAGATGCCTATTTGGGAAAAAAGTCAATTATGTTTACAAAAAAACTGTTATCTTAATATAGCTCTAACTTTTTAAAGTTCCGTTTTCCTTTTTGGCACCAGGGATCGAACTCAGGTCCTGGGCTTACGGAGCACGCGGCGGAAGCACTGAGCTAAATCCCCAGCCCCCGCTTTCTTTTCATCACAGGAGTCTCTGCTAGACTCCTCCTTTTAAAGCTGGGTTTGCTCCCGCACCCCACCCTGTCTGGCTCCACTGACACAGGGGCTCATCCTCCAGGCTGTGTTGCTCAATCATGATACTCACTTCTCATCATTTGCAAATTTAATTCCACTGCTTGTGATAGGATCAAGGAAGAACCAGTCAAACCCAGGAAAGTACCGATATACCTGAAGACAAGATGGAAGCCATTTTCAGAAGTGCTAATTAAGGTACCTTGGCTGAAGGCAGGCCAACCACTGAATTTAATTTCAGGATTGTACAAGGTGCTGCTCATACCACCCCTTCCAGAGGTGTGCGGGAACAGGCAGCACAGGGCCACCCCTGCCCTGGCAGCGTCCTAGCTTTGTGGCTGGGGCTGCCCTGAGCTGCAGCTGGAATCCAGCTCAGAAACCACTCAGCAGACACAAGGGCCCCACTCCTGGGGAAATGGAGGACCAGGGCTGGTTTCTTCACACAGTTTCAGAGGAAAGCGACACCAAAACATTAAGACAAAGTAAAGGGCTCCTGGCCTGTATGAAACAGAGGCCCCAAAACATAGAGCAGGCTGGGGGCCCAAGTTGGAAGATGAGAGCCAGGCTTCAAAAGGACAAGGTGGGGCCAGCTCGCCTGGAGCCCCCACCGGCAGTGTCCTGGGCTTTACCTGAGAGAGACCGGAGGTCAGACTGCCAAGGGAAGGAGCCTGACTCCTGAGGAAAATCCAGGACCCAGAGAGTAGGGGGCACCCCTGGCTCCACCCAGGGAGGGAGCCACACAAGCAAGTCTTCCTGTGCGGCCAGCTCCCCTTGCACAGCCTTCGGTGAGCCTCCCTCCTAGCTAGATGTAAAGTTACAGACTTCCCAGGAAGCTCTGTAGATGGGACAGTGTCTAGAACCAAGATTTGTTTTAAATAAAATCTGTATTTATGCCGGGGATTTAGCTCAGTGGTTCCGCCACCTGCTTCGCAAGCGCAAGGACCTGAGTTCGATCCCTAGTACAGAAAAAAAAAAAAGGCATGCAAATCTATATTCATTAGAATAAATTATACTGTTTATAATAATTATGGAATTGTCTACTGGGACTTATTTTTATATTAATTATTTTAATAATGAGGATTAGTTTTCAAAAAATCTATACTTGCCACTGAAAATGGATGGCTCTTTGCTTCTTCACGAATATTAGTGAACGGAGATTCCAATATAAGGGCATCTGGAGGTGTCTCTAGGTAAATGAAAAAAAAACAGAGGGACCTAGGAGATAGGAAAGAAGCCTACAACAGACTGGGGCAGGGGGCCCCAGGTGACTCTGAGAGACCTCCTATACCCAGCTCACCCTAACACTGTGCTGCTGCCCCCAGTGCCCACAGGACATCTGTGCAAAGGCCTGGACAGTAACTGGTAATTGCTGCTTCCTTACCTCGCTCACAGAGCCGCCGCACCAGATTTGTCGCCACTCTGGGAGGAAAGAAAAATAGTTTGGTTAAAATAAAACAATGATGAAACAAAAACAAAATACAGTTCGGTTGAATCTTGACCAGACTTGTCCTAAATAATTCTGGCAAGGGGCTCCAGAGCTGCTGATCAGGTGGTGGAGGTTGGGGTCTACCTGGAGGACACCAGGATGGGGTGGCAGCACTTGGCACCCACCAGGCACAGGGGCCTCTTGCCATCCATCCAGGGCTGCACCTGGCAGGTTGTGTGCCTGCAGTCACAATGACAGGCGGTGTCCCTCCACAGGGGCCTCTCCTAGGCAAAGGCCCATCTCCCCCACCAGAGGCAGGGGTCCTGGCTAGATACTCCCAGCTTGCAGGATGCTGTCCAAGCAAGGAGCAAGAGCTGAGAAAAGCAACACTGCTGCCTACAGGAAAAGGCGATAGGAAGCAGTGCAGCCCCTGAATTGAGGGGGCTTTAACAACCACCCTGGGTGTCCCATCAGTAGAACTCTCCAAGCTGCCTGTGCCTGGGACATTAAGACAATTCATGCCATGGCAGGCAAGGGAAGTGGACCCCCCTCCCCCATTCCTCCACCATGTTGCTGATAGACAGACAGGGCAAAATTACCTTCAAATGTCCCTGCTCTGTACCATAGGCTAATGACCTGCACTGGTGCTCCAAAGCCAGGTCTGACACAAAGCCTAAGGGTACTTTCCCCTTTGCGTGGGGCACAGTCTCCATACCCTGATGCTCAACCCACCTCAATGCATATGTCAGTCCCTAGGCACTCCTTGAACAAGGGCTCATGGTAGCCTGATCCATAGCCCTCCTTTGTGATACCCAATACCCACCACTGGACAGGTGCCAAGCCCTGCAGGAAGTGACCCACCCCAGGGTCAGAGGCAGCAGGTACCCTCAGGGTTAGGGGCGTCACTCAGGAGGCCTGCTCAAAGGTACCTGTTGCCAAGGGCTCTTACCCAGTGCCCAGGGAATGTCCCCAGATATACAAGGGGTTGTCACCACTTCTTGCTTTGATCCAATCAAAAACATGGAGTGCATCGTAGGTCATGCCCCGCTCTGATGGTGTTCCTACTGAGTCACCCCAACCTGCAGAAGAGGATCAGCAGGAGAGGAAGTTCAAGGCAATTCAGGACCAGGCCAGTTACAGCAGAGACTGATGTGTAGCACTCCACTTCCCCTCCAGCACTGGAGAAGATAGAAGACGTGGGGTGATTCTGTCCCCAAGGACTGGACAAATCAGCCATTCCTGGGTACTCCAAGGGGTGGACTGTACACCTGACTAGTGACTAACAGAGGTGATGAAATAATCCCAGAACCTAAGACCCTGAGGCCTGGTAGGGACAGCCAGGAAGGAGCCAACAGGCCAGCCAGTGAGAATGTAGCCTTTCCAGGACCCACAGAAGAGGATATTTCCAGGCTCAAGGCAGTGCTGACCGCCCCAAGCCTTCTGCAGTCTCAGCAGAAGTCATGTGCAACTGTCTTTCTAGCAGCTCAGCAGTGAGTCATCATCAAATGATCTAAAAACACCACAAGGTTCGAGCTGGCTCTGCTGCACAAGCAAACCCCACAGTGAGTGCACAGGACAGGACAGGCTGCTCCTCAGTCTCAGAGACCCCAGAGAAGGGAGGATGAGGAAGGACAAGACATGGTGAAGCCTCAGGACACCTGTGGCAGACAAGGGCACAGGAACATGGTGACAGAAAAAGACTCACAGAAAGACAGGGAGGGGGTAGCCAGACTGGGACAGAAACAGAGGAAGAGGGAGACAGGGACACAGACAGAGGTGGAGCTGGGCTTCTCATGTTGCTTAGCAATACAAACTTGGTAAGAAAGGAAAAAAGAAGATGCTGTGAGGATTTCCTGTCTGGGTACACATAAAGGGAGTAAACAGAGAAAGTGCCCCTTCATAACGCTAATGTGTGGCTCACAGCAGGAAGAAAAAGACCTTCCCAGCATGGAGTAAAGGAGGAGGCAGGATAGAAGAAACAAGATAGATGAGATAAATAAATCAAAACTAAAAAATTTTATACTTTTAAGAAAACTGCAACTTCTGCAACCCAGTCAAAGTCACCCAAGGTTTCCATATGAGCATTCCTTTGGTTAAATTTAGGATCTTTTTCTTCTAGATCCATCACACCCAAAATTCCTCAGGAATAATGAATGTTCATAAATTGGACTAACTGTGAAAGTAAAGAACAGGAACCTGATTAAGATAAAGGAACAGGCTGAAAAAATCCAAAGTATGTTTAAATTATCCATCTTAAAACAAAACAAAACTGGGCTAATACCTGTAATAGGGCCAGTACACTTCTGAGGGTGGACCACCTTCTCCTGGGGTGTCCACTCAAGAAAAGCCTAAATTGGGGCTGGGGATTTAGCTCAGTGGTGCCACGCCTACCTGGTAAGGGCAAGGTCCTGAGTTTGATCCCCAGTACCAAAAAATGAAAAGCCTAAATAGGTCTGCACTGTTTGAGTGCATACTTTTGAATTTCTGCTTAATAAAGCCCTGCCCATGCCTCTTACTAACCAGTCCTGAAAATTCTTTTTCAGTGACAGTAGTCAGCAAACCTGCAAACCTACTCATCTACTCTATAGGTAGGGTGGGTTAGATTCCTTATCTTAGCTTTGGGAACTTCCTGGGACCCTAAACAGTGACAAGAGGATGAGTCACTTTCCAGCTCATTTTAGTGCTTTTCTGGGCCACAACTCATCCTGACAGAATTTTCACCAACAAAACAGCCATCCCTGTGATAAGCAAGGTGGTGGCCTGAAGAGCCCCATCTTCTAATCCCAGAACTGGTGAGGATGCCAGACTCTGTGAGAATTAAGGTGGCAGAGGGACAAGGGCTACAAAAGGGCTGACCCAGAGGAAGGCATGATCCAGATCATCTGGATGTTCCCCAAGTAAACTACAAGGGTCTTTATAAGTGAAGTAGAGGACAAAAATTAGTGTCTGGGCTGGGTGTGGTGATACACACATTTGCTCAGGAGGCTGAAGCAGGATTACAAACGTCAGGCTAGCCTGGGCAATATAGCAAGACCTGTCGAAAATTCAAAACAGGGCTAGGAATATAGCCCAGTGCTAGAGTGCTTGTCTAGCATGTTCAAGGCCTGAGTTTTAAACTCTAAAACCAAATAAAAGGGGTCAGAGCAATGCAGCCCAAGACTGAATGTGCTAAAGCTGGGTCCATGTGTGGAAGGGCCCTCGAGCCAAGGAGTTCTCTCTCACCGGAAAGGCCAAGGTAACATGCTCCCCAGACACCAAGGGATCAAATCCTTGCTCACACCTTTATTCTACCTCAGCAGCTAGATTTTGGATTTCTGACTCTAAGAATTACAAGATAATAAATAAGATACCATGTTTCTGGTCATCTGTTACAGAAACTAATACAACCCCAACATACAGCCAGCAGCCTCTTTCCTCTATCCCTCTTTGTACATCTTGGTCTGAGGCATCAAGACCACTGTACCCTCAGAGGGGTAAAGCAAGCTGGCCAAGCAACCTTCCACCCTGAACACTAAGACTGAGAGGCATGGAAGAATATTCCTCTAAGACATGGCTTGCCAGGTGTGGTGACACACATCTGTAATCCCAGCACTCAGGGGGCTGAGGCAGGAGAATTGCCATGAGTTCAAGGCCACCCTGAACTACACAGTAAGCCCCTTTCTCAAAAAGCAAATGAACAAACAAACAAGACATGGCTCACTGTTGCTATAAGTATTTCTGCTGCTTGCCAGCTACAATGTTTACAGACATGTGGAACTGTGGGCTCCTGCCCTGCCCAACAGCCAAAGCAGATCCACTCAATAAAGGAAGGAAGAACTGGGGGTGGGACAGAGGACTCTGTCTTCCTTCCCAATGGCTCTTTCCCTGTTTTCAGCACTTCGCAAGACTAGCTCCACTGTTGGGCATAAAATGTGCCTGAGCCCAGGTGAGGGGAAAAGTCTGAGTTCAGTAAAGAAAAAAGACAGCATTTATTACATACAAATGGAGGAATGCTGGGGTCCTAGCCCCAGGGCCTTCCTACCAGGAGGGGTTCCTGGATGTCCACTACCAGGAGCTTTGTCAGAATGCCCAAGCCCTTCCCCAGTCCAACACAGTGGCCATTGCCACAGGTCATAGCAGAGCAAAAGCAGGTTGCAGGCTTCTTCAAGGTCCTCAGTCTAAGCCTATCTATCAGGTGGGACTGAGAGAAATGGGAGTACTTGAAAGAAATCTCACCTCTATAGTCAAAGGTGACCACATGGTAACCAAGGGTACTCAGCACCTGTGAAGGGAAAAATACATATGTGTGGCAACAAACCCAAGCATCTCTAGACTGGGGCCTCTTGGGACACCCACCCAGAGCTCTGGGCTTATGCCTTGAACACAGGGAGACATGACAGAGACCTGACAGAGACTGTCAACACATAGTCCAGCTCTGACTGCATCTGCTGCTGCAGCTGCACCAGCTCAGGGCCCTGGGGGACGGGAGCAGCTCCTCTGTCTCTGGACGGCACTGCACTCCCACTGCAGGTGCCCAGGCCTCCTGGGCGAAGACAGCTTGCAGAGTTGCTAGCAGGCTGAACTACCAAGCACAACAGCAGACCTGGCTGGGGAATTCCACAGGGTTTCTTGCTTTAGCAGTCCAGCAGCCCTCAAGTGTTTTGCTTTTGATAAATTTTTTCTATTATTTTTTAAACACCTGTGCCCTGTGCCCAGGCTGAGGAGCGCCCCAAGCATTATGGGAGGCTGCACACCACCAGCCCATAGCCTCTCTTCACTACAGAGAGAGCTGGCAGCACCTGCCTGGCATGCTGGCACCCCCTGCAGAACCTGCACCCAGATCAGCTCCAGGCCTATCTCAGGACACAGCAAGTCGTTTCTACAGCATGAATTCCAAGAGAACTGAGCATTTCTCCGGCACTCAACTTTCCTGACTTGATCTAATTTACTTAGTGGGAACCTTCCATGGCGGAGAAAGATGGGCCCTGCATCTGCAGATTCCCCCTTTCTCCCACAGCAGATGTAGGTGCCCTCAAGGGGAGAGGGAGGGAGGCTTAGGAGGCCCAGGAAGCTGTACCAAAAGCTCCAAGGCCCAACACCCCATTCAAGAACAAAACAGGCACAAGGATGGGTCTCTTGTACCAGGGCAGATCTGCGGGGACCTCCATTAAGTCTGCCTGGAACCTGAGCCAAGCCACCATGGCTCCCAAGGTGAGCCTGCACCTGGGTACCAAGGGCTGCTGCCAGAGCACACAGTTTTCTCCTTTTATATACAAGGAATATTGCCTTTAAGGACACTTTCAAATGCTGTTCGTGTCCTTTTCAGTGTCTGGGAAATGGCCCACCAGGATGCACTCTGAACTGGGAGGCCACCCCTCAAGACAGACTAGCCAGCCCCTGCTCATGGCACAGCCAGCTAGTGACTCTCCTTTGCTCCAGTCCCTCAGGACCCACGTACTGACCTCTGAACTTCGGTCCTTACCTTGTAGAGCTCCACTCGGTGGTCACCACCTCTAGCAAGGAAGGAAACAGAGTGGGTATTAATGCCCCTTTTCAGAGTGGATCCTACAGAGCATGGGACCCCAACCTCATTCCAGGGAGGGACCCATATGGACAAGTGACTTTCTCCTCAGGTTCCCTTTGTAGCTCCAAGCTTGCCTCTGGCAGTATCATGCCAGGGGACCATTTATGGAAGATGTCTTCGTTATTTCATGTACAGCGAAGCAGACCCTTTAGTTACAACTGGCCTGACATAAAAAACTTGGGTTACAACTGGAATTTTAGTTTTAACTTATGACCAAAGTCTGAGTTATAACCCAAATGCTGGCTGCTGTGCTTCCAGTTGGTCTCAGACACAGATTTAACCCCTAAAGAGTTGTGGAAGGAACATTACAATATCTTTTCCTCAATTAACCTGGGATTAAGTGAGAAATCCTGGACCAGTGTCTCTCTAAAGACACTGAGAGCTGCCTGTATATGGGAGAGAGACTTGAAGGCTGTGTAGAGGAGTCTGAGCCTTCAACTGACCCACTTGAGTTACAACGAGCCCTCTCAAATGAACTGAGTTGGTAAGTCGAGGGTCCAATGTACATTTCAACAGACAATCCATACCTATAGCCCCAAACTCAAGACATACAAAAGGAAACACAGCAGGCTCCCACCCCCCTCTACCTCAGCTCCCTAGCTCCCCAAAGCCCACTGCTGCCTCCCTGTGCTGATGTCCCTTCTCACATGTGCACCCGGCATGTGGGGCATGCTCCTGGACACAGAGGTACTGCAGCCGTGACCTGATGGAGTTGCCATGTCTTTCATGTGGAGACTCCAGACTCTTATCATACTGTGTGAGAATCGCTGACCTTCAGACACTCCACAGCAGACTAGTTTCATCAGACATTTCTTATTTGTGAAGCTGAACGTCCATTGCACACATCTAAATGTTTCACATGCTTACACTTCTGTCTGATGACCTTCTGTGCACTCAGTGGTGACCACACAGCAAGTCACTGGGTGGGAGGGTGTTCCAGTGGGCAAGGCAGCTATTGGAGGAGCCTCCCCTCATTCTCAGCTGCTCTTTCCTAACAAGCATCAGCAAGGCCACTTCAGGTATGTGGGTGGGGGTGGTGCAGCAATGCTGCAGGGGAGACAACGAGACAAAAGAGGAAAACCAAGAAGGTACAAGGACAAAAATATAAAGGACTGTACTTCAAGACCAGAAGAAAATACTGCAAAACCTTTTGGTTATCTCTGGAAGAGTTTATGGTTTCCAACTTTTCCAAATTCTCTGCAGCGAAGAAAAAGGAAAGGGCTGAGGAGCATATGGGGTCTGAACCTCGGGAAGAGAGAGTGCTGGGGTCCTACAGGTCAATGGAGCCCGCAGCTACCAGGGGCAGCCCACTGGGGTCTGGTCAGAGATGGGGATCAGAAAGTGAGGCAGGCCCTCGAGAGGTGGAGAAGCAGGGAGAATGCAGGCGAAATCTGCAACATAGGCAGTTGCTGGGGCAGGAGGGATAGCAAACTTGACTGTCACCATGGTCCTTTCAGACCTAAAGTTACAAGCAGGCTTTGTCTTTTTCTATCACATGACTGGCACTGCAGAACTGAGCCTTATTCATGCCAGCTACAGTTTCCCATTTATAGAAAAATGGTACCAGAGCTGTTTTTATACTTGCTCTCTGACAGGCAGAAGCAAAACCCACTGCAGCTTGTCCCCACAAAGAAGAGAGCAGACAGCATGGTGCACCCGTGACTTGGGCCAAGCACTCCTCCACACAGAGACCAGCCACAGGCCATGCTTTTGGGTTCTTCCTGCCATGCTCCCTGCTCCCAGGCAGAAACACCCACCCAAACCTGCTCTCCCTTCCAGAAAGGCCCACACACTGTTTTCTCTGCTGCTTCTGCTTGCAAAATGCCCACAGCTCAGCCTCCCTTGCTCCAGCCCTGCAGGCGCCCCACCTCCCTGCCGCTGGCTCTGATAGGCAACCTAAGGAAGCTGTAGAAATAGTGACCTTCAGGATTTCAAACAATGCTTTGCTAAGAAAATCCACCTCCCCTCCTCCCCTCTGGGCTCCATAGAAGTGCTCCTGAAGAGCAGCAGTGACCTGGAAGGAACACGGGCTATCTTTGGTTGGGGACAGCAAGTCTAGCTCAAGGTGAAGGATGAGCAATTAAACCCACTCAAGAGATGCATCCTGATAAAACCACAAGGCCTGACCAATCCCAGAGATACAAACCTCAGCAGCAGTGTTTTAGGACATACTGATACTGTTGGCATCAGGGTAGCCAGCAGAGCACTCTGTGGTGGGCAGCCAAGGTGACTGACATTGCTGCGCAGACCTGCACTCTGCTCTTGGAAACAGCCTGGACAGAGAGCCTGGGTTCTTCTGACAGAAGAAGCCTCCTACACCCTGACCCAGTGCTGCCACAGATGGGATGCTCAGGGCTGTGGTACTCAAGTCCACTCTGCAGACCAGACTGCTGGCCCTATGTGCACTACCCTGTCTTATGAACTTTACCCAAATGCTCCTTCCTCCCCAGTCCCACTGGAACTCGGCTACTCATCTGCTCTTGGGATGCTCTCCCTCACTACAGAAGGTCTGTGAGCCTGAACCTGTGGGACTACAAATTTAGTCCTGGCTGGGCCCCACAAAGGAGCTGTGCTCTGCAGGGAGGATGCATCCTACGTGGGCTCCTCTGTCTCACCTGGTTCCCGCATTCCCGTGCAGGTACAGAATAATCGGGTGGCTGGAAGCCAAGGCATCCTCGTACCACATCTGGTCCTTCCCTTGGGCGTTCTTCCACCAGGCAGCAGGGATAGTGTGCCTGGAAAAAGCAGCAGAAGTGGTGGCAGCCATAAGCAGGGTTATATAGGGAGAACAGGGAGCCCACTACCTACTGGAGGGTGGAATAGCTCGGGCACAATGTGTCCCAGTGATAGAATAAATAACCAGGAACCACAAGCTGCAGGGCCAGTTGCAGACAACCTCAGGAGCATTTCCTCAGGTACATGGGCTTCTTCTGGGCTACAAAAGGGGGTCCTTGTAGCAGTTACCAGGATAGGAGGACGACACCACTCTCCCCTAATAACCAGAAGCTCTGTAGGTCAGAGCCCTCCAGAGCCCTGGAGCCACACAGGTAACAGGGACACATTCGATGTTGGCTCAGATGGCTCCACACCTGCCCAGGTACCCAGAGACAGTTGGTTTCTCAGGCCAAACTTTCCTTCAGAGTGATATTACGGTTAATCTTAATTCAGGTCAAACTGGGGAGCATCTGAATGAGGTCTCTATTAAACCTTCAAATTCATTCTACATACCAATGACAAGAATCTTTTAAGAATCAAATAGCCAATTTTCTATCTTTTAGAGCTTAAGTTTCAGTATTCGTCTCCTTTTTTTTTTTTGTACTGGGGTTTGAACCCAGGGGCACTCTGCCACTGAGCTGCATCCCCAGCATTTTAAAATAAATATATATATGCTTATTGTAAACACATGTAAACATACATGTATATATCCTTTTTAATTTTTTGGCTTTTTTGAGGCAGAGTGTATTTATTTATTTATTATTTATTTATTTCAGGCTGGCCTTGAACTCACTCTGTAGCCCAGGCTGGCCTCGAACTCATGGCAATCCTCCTGTCTCAGCCACCTGAGTGCTGTGATTACAGTTGTGTGTCACCATATCCAACAGCATCTCATCTCTGACCTGCTCAAGAGGACATTTTGGGGTAGTTCTGGCCACTACAACAGTCATACGCCTGTGCACTTTCAAGGTGCTGGCACCAGCCAGCTTCCAGAAGCCAGTCCACCCAGCTCCAGGACCAAGGAATCTCCCAGCCATCAAGAAGGCTGTTCCAGTCCTCACCCCCCTACCCCACTCCCACCCCCGCCAGGTGAGAGGAGCTGAGACCTCAAGCCTCAGGCAGCTGCTGGGAAACTCTCTCAAGGTGATCCTGCTGGCTGGCCTGGTGGGCAGTGCCCTGTGGTCACCACAATGGTACAGGGGCACAGACAAGGCAGCACTGGCACCCAGAAACTCATCAAGTGACTGTCATTACCTTGAATCTTGCCACTGTTGTCACAGACTTCTCTGGGCAGGTGGTAGTTTACGTAGGTGCTTTCAGACTAAGCACCAGTCCACCCACCCTGTCCCACAGCAGGAGGCCTGTGGTCAGCAGAGTGAGGCCCAACTCCCTCTCTCCAAGAGGCTCTGAGCCCAACAGGTCAGCTCCTACCCAGCCGAGGGTCAGAGAGCTGCGCCAAGTCACACCAGAGCACAACAGACTCCAGCCCAGCACCAACTAAGAACACACTCTCCCTTCCCATTTTATGTTCTTCCAAGTGTCTGCACATCCTCTCGCCCACACTGGGAATCTACTCATGGCATTCCATTCATAAGCTTCTCACATACGCAGCAGTTTTCTGAAAGCAGAAAGAGACTTTATGGCTACGGAAAAATAAACCCAGCTAGATGAAGGAACAATGACTCAGAGCTGCTTCTAAGAGAAAAAAGAAAGTGCTTGATCAATCCTGATTCAGTTGTTCAGTAACACCCACTTTAATTTAGAGAAAAAATATTACAACATATTCTCAAGAAAACACAGAGAAGTTGCAGGGCTTAAATTCAATTTTTAAATTTTTTTTTATTTTTTGAGACAGGGTCTCATTATATAGTTCAAGTTGGCCTTGAACTCACTATGTATGCTGGCCTCCAACTCAAGGCAATTCTCCCTCAGCTTCCGGAAGTACTGAGGGATACAGGCATGAGCTACCACACCCATCCTAAATCCAATTTAAATTCAAAGCAAAAACAGTAAATAGTTAGAAGATGGCAAACACTCACCCTGCTGAGAAGTTCTGCATGTGAAAAGAAACCACTACTTTTTCCAGTAGGGAGACATTCACTTCAAGAAAAGTGCATTCACATCAGTGTTTGCCATTCTGTGTGGATGTGCTGTTTGTTTCTAGCTTGCTCTGCACTCCTTCAGTTTACCTTGGAAAGAACACTCTAAAAATAATCTGGTCATAAAGCCTCTGCTATTTGGAAGACCTCAGAACAAAGACTGGTGCTGTTTTCATCCTGTACCATTAGGATCAAATTTAGCTGAGATCTTCTCTATGGAACAGGAATGAGTAAATAGAAAAATCCCCTGTGAGGGGCACTGGCTGCAGGTGCGTCGGACACTCACCAGACTCCAATAGTCACATCTGCCTCTGGCTGGAGGTAGTAATTGCAGGTGTGATTCAAACCTTGCTCCTGTGGTTTTTTCAAGTCAATGAAGTAGGGAACCCTTACTGCAGGGAACAAAGAGATTGGCATCAGGTTTAGTGGATGTTCAGGGGCACACAGACAAATGTGAACACTCACATGCACACAATGCAACCTGCCCACAAATGCACAAAATGCATGCCCACACACACCTGTTGACATGTGCACAGCTTCCCCCACACACACCTGCACACACACAAGTCCACATGTGCATAGACCCTACACACAGCAAAGTGAAACTCCCATGGGGTCTGTTAGACCCAGGCCCCCAGTCCCAGGCAGGGGTAGGGCTGAGTGTGCACTGGAATACAGATGGCTCCACAGACAATGCTGTCTGGGCAGGCTCTGAACAGAGCCTGGAACCAAAAGGTTGTTCCAGATGTGAGATGTGCATGAGTGCATTAAAGGGTTAGGGTACAGGAGCACAGGAGCCTGCAGAGGAGCTCAGCTAAGCCATGGCTGAAGCCTGAGGCTTCAGGGTGGCAGGGACCATGGGGAAGGGGATGACATACAAGATGTTTTGTGGCTGGAGCCACAGGATTCAAGGACAAATTGAATTTAAGAGGCAAAAAAAGTAAAGGAATTTGCAAGTCTACAGCATGGTCCCTTAACACAGAAAGGACCACAGAAAACAAGATGTGGAGCAGCTGAACAGATGAACCCAGAGGACCTGTCCATAGTGAGTGAAGTGAGCACAAGAGTAACAGGAGTCCTGCAGTGAGCTGGCCAGTGGGACAATGACTGGATCAACAGGTGCTCCACTGGAAAATCACGGTGTTAGATCCAAGGGACAACAGTAAGATCCTGTGGGTGCCATGCAATCCCACTCTGTTAATGCAAACACCAGCAAACAGCATTGATGTCCACAGCCACACTCATGTGTAGCACGGGAAAAATAGACACATATGCCAGGTGTGAGTGGCAACACCATTTGTTATGGCTTAGATCTATATGGACCTTTGGAAGAGAATTTGAACTATCATAGACAGCTAAGTTAGGTAAAAATATTATCGGCAGTCACACAGAACTAGGCTCTCGAGGGAGTCAGTGCAGAAGATGAGAATGCATTACAATTGTGGCCAGAGGCACATTTGTTGGCCAGGCCTCAAGATAAAGACGAAATGACCAGGCCTACATACATCCCAGGAGATGAGATAAATGGTATCACCTGGTCCAATAGTCTAGATGGACATCAGTCACCCTGGTGGGTTGCTGATCCATCCCTTCCTAAAGAAGATCTTTGTTCTTTCCATGTATACTTGCTATGTGACCTGCTTCCCCACTGGATCAATATTACATAAGCAGCTATACTTGTAATCTTATTGGTTTATCATATTTTTGAACCATGCTGTATCCACCTCCTGATTTTGCTCTATAAAACTTCCCTTGAGAAGTGGGCTCATTGGCAACCCACTTTCAGGTCCCCTCCTGTCTCTCAGGAGCTATCTCAATAAATATTTCATACTCTTAACCTCTGTTGTTCCTTAGAATTCATTCTTCAATTTTGGGGAACATGAACTCGGTGTATCTGACATCTAGCAGGTTGGGAGTTATTTATTTCCCCTATATCAGAACTACAGGGGTGCTACAGCTGACTTGCTGTGAGCAGGTGGGGCCTGGTAAAGGCAGTTCCTTGGGCCCTAACATCTCCCTCTCCAGCTCCTCCTCCTCTCTGCTTCCTGGCTGCCGTGAGATAAGCTTTTTGTTCTCCATGCCTCTCTGTCATGCCATTTCTGCTTTGAGAGTCAGCCAAAATATGGACTACAAATGTGAGCCAAAAGAAATCTCTCTTCCTTTGAGTTGTGGGTGTTTGTCCCAGTGATAAAAAAAAATTGATAAAGACACCACTGCAGTTTTGTTGCTTGTGGTAAACACAACTTTTGAAGGTAAATTTAATTGAAAATCTTAAATAAAAAAAAAGAAACCCACAAACTTTGAGATGGGATTTGCTCACTACAAAATAGCAGCTCCTAAGTGAGCTAGTGACAAACAGCAGGACAGTCCTGACTTCTGGTCAACCCTGCTATCCAGGAGGAAGCCACAGCTGCTGACAGTTTTCTCTGGTGAGGAGGGGTTTGCCATCCCTCATGACTAGCTCTCACTTCAAGTGTAATCGAGACTCTAGGAGCATTTGTTGAATAAATTAACCATCTGACTCATAAGGACAAAGGACATACATGCTTCTTCCTCAGACCTGCTTGAACGTGTGGGGGATAAATCCTCCCTGGACTGTCTATACCACTTAAGACCATTAAGACTAGACTATCTTAATCCACCTCTTCCCCAGGAGCCAACTAAATGTTTAAAACTTTCCTAAGTTTCCTTATTACAGCTGAGTCATGGTCCCAAAAAAGACATGTTGAAGCCCACCCCCCTATACACACCTGAAAATGTGGCTTTAGCTGGAAAGGGGGTCTTCACAAGGTAATGGAACCTGAATCAGGGTCATCAGGGCAGACTCTAATCCTGACAAGAAGGGGGAAGCCACATGAAGAGGATCACAAGCATCTAAAAACCAGGGGAGACAAGGACTGCTAACCCCTGCCAGATGTGGACAAGGGCAGGAAGGATTGCATCCCAGGTAGTGCAGCCCAGCTGACAGTGTGGTCTCAGACTTCTAGTGGCCTCCAGGACTGTGAGAGGATACATATTCGTCTTCCTAGGACTGTAGAGGCAGTCAAGAAAATGCACAGCCATACTGAGGAGCTCAGGTGTATCCTAGCTACTGGACCCAGTGAAGGCTCTGACTGGAAGGAAGCCTGGAGAGTGTGCCCATATTATCAGCTGCTCCTGCGCCCCAACTCTGTGACTTCACTACACGTGCTCAGGACCTGCAGGCTGTGTTTGACGTCCTAGGCCATCACCTGACAACTATAAGGTAAAGGGACCCCTAAATAGGGTCACAGCCCACACCTGACTCATTCAAGCTGCAGCCTCGGAAGCTGGGACTATCTACCCTGCCCAATAGGGGGCAGTAGTGTGGAGGGCAGAAGCCATGTACCCATTGGCTCAACTTTAGGCCTCTCTCAGTTCTCCATCCACCGCCTGCAGTTCTGCTGGTGCTCCATGAGAATGAGCAGCCAGCCCCAAGAAACTTAGGAACTGAGAAGTAAAATTCTACTCCAGGACAGACTCATTCCAGGACACTGGTCTTCCAATTAGCTTTTATTCTTCACTTAAAAATAACTGTGAAGGGGAGGCACACTGAAGGCCTTGCTTTCCTCCATAGCTGTCTGACCACTGCGAAGACTCCAAAACCAGGCCTGGCTGGTCCCCAGGGCACACAGCCCCAAAGAGCAGTGGCTGTTGGAACCACCTAGTCAGTACAGGTCTACTGAGCAGAAAAACCACAAAGCAAGGGTCAAGGGAAGGGGCCAGTACCAGGTAAGCACCAGGACGCCTGAGATCATGCCTGGTCAGATATTCCTTTGGCAACTCTTCATAGCTCCCGTGACTCTGGAAAGCTGCCCAAAACCCACCTTGACCAGACCCGGCTGCAAACACAGGCTGGAGCAGAGGCAGAGGGTACAGGGCAGCCCCTCAGAAGTAGGCCATGGCAGAGTGCTCTCCCACATCCAGCCCAAGGACTGGGCTGGATCCCTTCTCTTCCCTCACATACTTGCTCTTATAGCCTCAAGGCCCATTCCTAGGCTCCAGACCTCTGGCCAGCAGGGCTTGTCTGGCTGCTCACTGGAGCCTCTGGTTCATCTAGTTTTTGTTATCCACCTCTGGCTATGACATCACAAGTCAGCAACCATAAGACAGGCAGGCTTGATTTAAAAAGGATCACAATAGACAGTAGAGAGAGGGAATAAATATGTGAACAGATGCAAAACAATCTACTCTACTGGTTTTTACCTAATCTGGGAAATTCTTGATAGGGAAAGGCTGAAACGCTGAGCTGGATGGACAGTTGTGACAGTGTGAGAACGTGTGGCCTTGGGCTTCACCTTACTCATCATGGCAAGTAACAGCAGTCTTGCTGGGTGGGTTGTGTCTCAACAAATTTCAGTCACTCAATGAGGCTGCAGGGGCTTCCAGGGAAACCAAAGGGAAAAGAAAAGAAAGCTACCAGGGCCGGGGCTAGGCGTGGTAGCAAAGGCCTGTAATCCCAGCACACGAGAAGCTGAAGCAGAAGGATTGCCACAAATTCAAGGCCAGCCTGGGTTACACAGTGAGTTCAAGGCCAGCCTGAACTATGTAGTGAGACCCTGTCTCAAAAACAAACAAGCCAAGGGCCAGGGATTTGGCTCAGTGGTTTCGAGCCTGCTGCGCAAGCACAAGGACCCAAGTTCGATCCCCGGTACCAAAAACAACAACAACAACAAAAAAACAAACAAGCCAAACAAAAACAAAAAAACTATTGGGAGTTCACAGGGACTGTTCTGGGGTTAGGAAAGAGGCTAGGAACTACAGATCTATTTCCAAAGGGTGCTGAGCCCCACACAGACTCTAGGCAATGTTCTCTCTGGCTCTCAGCCAAGACTTCCTTCACTGGAGACACAGCCCTAATCGCCAATGGGAGGGTGGTGACATCCAGGAAGTACCCAGACTCCCAGGCCATAGTAGATGCCAGGCACCACACAGACATGGCTGGGAGGGATCAGATTTCAGAATGCCAAGATAGCAAAAGCATACATGCTATGTTTATCTGGACAGACACATTAAAAAAATAAATAAATAAAAAGACTGGCAGGAAAGAAACTGTTGTGTTAATAGATTTACAGGAGTAACTTTCATTTTGTCTATTTTGGTTTTTGGCTAAGTTTTCATGTATTTTTTGCTTATGAAAATATATTTAAAGTAGACTAACACTTCATAGGTACTATGCTTCTTCTAAAGCTTTTTTTAAAATCTGATTTATATATTTTGTTTCAGACAAATTTGATGTGAGCTTTAAGAATATATTAATTAAAAAAAGAATACATTAATCACATTCTGGAGCACAAAAGACCATTTCATCCCTTCAATGTCAATGTCATAACAGCCACAGAGTCATGATTCTCATCTGGAGGGGACAAGAACAAGGCACCCTATGATCACCATGCAGGCTCTCCCCTATCTTGAGGTGAAACTCCAGGTCACCAGGGTTGGGCTCAGACCCCTACCTCCTCTACCTCTAACTAGGAGAGATGGGCACAAACACTTAAAACCTGACCAGACAGTGGCTGGAATACTGAGAAGCTGGAGCTGCAATGCAGAGAACAACCTCCTCCAGAGCTTCTTGGGGGAGTCCCCCATTGCAGCTACCCAGGGAGAGTGGCAGGGCCTGGGAATAGGGTGCTCCTTCCAGGAGGGGCAGCCATGGTAAGTGCACACCTGGAGTGTGGTGTAGGGGCCAAGCAGAACCCAGGGGCCAGACTGTGCGATGCCCAATCATGGTTCCCAGCATGCTGCCTGCTGGTGTCAGGTTTTTTTGAGTAACTTTTCAAAAGAGGTCAGAATCAGGTTTGTATCCTATTGACAACTAGAGATCTCCTTTAAAAACACTGCCATAGAGCTGGGAGCGTAGCTCAGTGGTAGAGTGCTTGCCCAGCATGTTCACAGCCCTAGGTGCAATCCCCAGAACCACAAAGACAAAAACACAAGCACTTGCTGTAGGAGCGCCTGCTCCCATGTAACTACACATGACAGAAAACATTAGGGACAGCCCCACTCCCCATGCACAGCCTCCTCTCTGCTCTGTGGGAGCTGAGGAGGAGGATCCAAAGTTCTGTTCTGGCAGAACACTCTGCCATCCCCTTAGGAAATCAGCACAGCAAAATCTGTAGGTTGTGCCTGAAGTAGCTCCAACAATTATCTGCAGGAAATCAATACAGATCTTTGCTTGGAACACACAGTGTGGCCCAAGGAACAGCATGCCCCACACACTCCTCTGCAAGCAGAGCTCATACCCTGCAGCAAAGGCACCTGTCCTCGGTGTAACTTCTGAGTAAGTTTGGAACAACTGTGTGGGTTGAGTCTAAGGTCTTCACTGGCAGATCTGCAGCCCTGTGCTTCATGATTATACTCAACCCCAAACTCTTTTCTATTTACTCTCTGCTTTACCCTTTACATTTAAGGACATTAGAAATCAATGCTCCCTTGATAGTAGGGTATTGTTAGTTTCTATTTAAGGCTGTGCTTCCCCCAAGGCGGCAAAACTTAGACACCATAAATTCCTAGAAGTTTGGTTACTCATCCATTAGGAAAATAAAATGCCTTTTAGTATATAATACATATTTTATAAGAAATTTATCATAACCAAATAAAAACTTAGTACAGATTCACAAACAGTAATGCTGACCTTACTATTTCCATTCCTCCTACCAGTATAAAGAACAGAAATTCCCTCTTAGCCAGTTTCTGCCAACTTTCTGTGATCAAGTCTTTTATTGGCTGAATACTCAAACTCTTAAACCCAGACCCTACAGAGCCTGTAGTACTATTGTTTCTACGAGGGGTCTCAGCCCTGAGATGCAACCATCCACTCACCTGTCCCTGGCTTTGCACTTCCCAGGCCACCACCCAGCATCTAGCAGCTCCTCCTTGTGTCCCCACCCTGTGACCCTGCAGCCCAGGTCACCTGGTGGCACCTCTGTCTATCCTCCCCTGCAACTCCTACCTCACCATTCCCCCCACAGCAGCAAGCCTGGCTTCTGACCCTGACACAGTCACACAGGGGCCAAACTCACCCTGAAAGAGCTCACATACAGCCTGCACAGAGTCCACCTTGTCCTGCTGCAATGCTGTCTGTGCCATCCTCAAAAGCACCATTCGTGCAGTGAACCTCTGTCACTGCCCCCCCCCCCCCCGCAAGTCTCCTAAAGCAGAAGTTTCCAACCCCAGAGCCAGGGACTGGTCCACAGCCTGTTTGGAACCTGATTGCACAGCAGGAAGTGAGTAGGGGCAAGGGAGCAAAACTTCATCAGTATTTACAACTCTCCCCATCGCTGGCATTACCACCTGAGCTCTGCCTCCTGTCAATCAGCAAGGCATTGGATTCCCATAGCAGCGTGGGAATGGACTAATATGGACTGTCCAAGTGAGGGATCAAGGTTTCAAGCTCCTCAGAATCATCCCCAAACCATCATCCACCACGCCCCATAGAAAATTTGTCTTCCAGGAGAACTGGTCCCTGGTGCCAAAATGGTTGGGGACAACTGTCCTAAAGGGACCGTGCCCAGGAAACACACAGACCAGCCCCTCTGGCTTCTGTCTCATAAGCTGGATACCTCTCTTCTTTCCCCCAAACATATACACAGTCCAGGTTAATTCAAGGAGCCTATAACACTATAAGGCCAGCACAGACAGCACAGAAATCAAAGCATGTTAGGCTTTCTTAAGGAGAAAAAAAATCAAAAATTTGTAAAAAGTAAAAAATAACCTACTTTTTTAGTTTTAAAGGTACTATATTTTTCAATGAACATCTTTTCTAAGGATAGCCTCTTTGCACACAGGACAAAGTATCTCCATCAGGACAGCTGTGGATGACCTTTCATACTATCAACATCTCTAAGCACAGTCACTCAGGGACCAGTACACATAGGGCAGCACCCTCACAACACCCTGACTAGGCACAGACAGGTGCTATTTCTCCATCTACCCACCTGCACACTGTTCCCTAAAGATTTGTACATTTCATTACATATAAATTCAACCTCAGAATAAAAAGACACCCACTAAAATCACACATCACCATGAAAACAAACTCTAAGAAAAACTGACACGTAGCACTTACCAAAATTCAAGAAAATCAGTTTGGCCTGTATCCCAGGGCACAGTCTGACGAGAAAGGGAATGGCGATGTATAGCCCCAAGATACACAGAAGCAACTTCCTCAGTCGGAACCACAGCCCCTTCCGCCTGCAGGAGAGAAGCAGTTCTCAGGTCAAGGGGTGGCTGGAACTCCCTTCAAGTTTATTAACGGCATGGCCAACATTATCCAACAAGGGCTGCACATTTCCCACAAGGGTACTGCCAGTAATAACCATAGCCTCCCATCCGCTCATGTTAAAATAATCATCTGAGATAGTCTTAATTTGAGTTTAGGACTCTATTGGAGGAAAAGTTTTGTTTTTTTTTTTCTTTTTCTTGAACGCCAAAGCCAACAGTCAGTCCTGTTGATTTCTTAGGACTGTCCTTGGGCAGGAATCCAGCAGTGACAGCAGCCCCTCAGAAAGCACTTCACCTGACGTGAGACCCCAGGTGCCACTTCATCTTAGCAGAGCAGCTTCTCTGGGCTTTGCAGTCACTGTGAGCTGGCCACCATCCTGAATTACTCATTAACTCTCTGTGGGAAGCATGCACACCCGGGACATCAGCAGAACCTGCCCAACAAGGTGGCGGGGGGAAAGAGCTAAGGACTGAGAAAAGGGACAGGGCTGCAAGACCGTCCAGGTGCTTCTGCCCAGTCCCTCACTGTCCCACAGTCTCTTCTCCAGGCCTCAGGCTGGTGGCCATCCATAGAGTCTCAAGACCCTCTTCTGATCCCTAATGCTAACCCCAATCCTCTTCCCACTCTTCTTGCAGAAACATCTCTAACCCATGATTCTCAAACTTCTTGGTCTCAGGAGCTCTCTACACTGAAAATGTGAGGATGCTGAGGAACATCTGTTTGTATAGTTTATTACTGTCATATGAGAAGTTAACACATAGGGCTGGAGATTTAGCTCGATGACTCCGTCACCTGCCTCGCAAGCGCAAAGACTGGAGTTCGATCCCCAGTACCAAAAAAAAAAAGAGAGCGAGAAGTTAACACATTTAAAAATGTCTAGGGCTGGTGATACAGGTCAGTGATACAGTGCTCGTTTAGCATGCATGAGGCCCTGGACTCCAATCCTAGATCCACCAAAAAAAAATTAATTCATCTATTAATTCATGTATAGTGATAATAAGCACTCCATTATATATTAATATAAATAACATTTGTTATGAAAAGCAATTCTATTTTCTAATATTAGAAATTTTAGGGAGGAGTGACATTCACATTTTTATACATTTCTTTTTTCTGATGCTAGGAGCTGAACTCAGAGCTTTGCATACACTATGCAAGTGCTCTATCACTGAACTATGAGCCTAGCCCTTTTAGACATTTCTTTAGGCTGGACCGTTCAACAGACAGAGAGATCCTCCTGTCTGCTTCTGCACTCAGTCTATCATGACACTGGAAACCCCCTTGGACTTGGACCGGAGTGGAAGAGCAAATGAGCAAATCTCTATGTACCGGAAATCACTTTGGCCTTGCTGACCTCCTGCACATCTGGGACCCCTCAAGTATGCAGGGCATGCTTTTTTAGAAAACTATTGCTCTTGGGCTGGGGATTTAGCTCAGTGGTTCTGCCACCTCACAAGCACAAGGTCCAGAGTTCAATCCCCAGTACCAAAAAAAAAAGTAAAAAGAAAACTATTGCTCTTACCAAACTGAACCTTACTGAGGCTAGTTATTTCTGGATGTAAAGTGGTTCTAAAATCACACTGAACTGCTAATACACAAAACAGAGATGAACCTTGAAAGCATTCTGCCATGCTAAAACAGAAGGCCACAGAGATTATACATAAGATTCCATATACCTGAAATCCCTGAAAAGGCAAAACTATAGAGATAGAAAAGCAAAACAGTGAGTAGAGGGGCTGGGTAAAGTTGGACATTGACTGCACCAGGCTCCAGGGAATTTGGAATATTAAAAGAAATACTCTATCTTGCTTGTGGCCATGGTGACATAACTACATACGTCTGTCAAGACTCAACTGTACAGTTGGAACTGGGGAATTTTATTACACGTAAACAACACCTCAATAAAACAAATGTAAATATAAGCTGATAAAGTTGATGACAAATATTCACTCAGGTAACTTCATTTACTCCCCCAACCAGCAGCTCTGTAAGTGGCTGACAAGCAGGGTGGTAAAAGCCTGTGTCCACATCTGCACTGTGCCCACAGCCCAGGGTTCAGACAATGGTATGGCAGGCATGTGACAGGCACCTGGGACCTGGGGACATCATTTGAGAACATCACCCAAGGTGATCTGGTTTGGTCTAAGCTACCAGAGAAGGGGCCACTGGGCTGAAAGACTAAGTCAGGAATACAGGAATTAACTAGATGATGTGGGATGTCTTAGTCACTTTCCTCTCACTGAGACACAATACCTGACACCCTCAACTTAAAAGAGAAGTTTATTTTGATTCAAGACTTTAGTCCATAAGTCAGCAGGCTCCAAGGCAGAATGAAGATGGCAGAGGGACATGGTGGAAGAAAGGTGCCCCTAGTGACCCACTTCCAAACAAGCTCCAACTTTTTTTTTTTTTTTTTTGGCAGGGTCTTGCTATATAATTTAGTCTGGTCTTAAACTCACTATGTAGCCCAGGCTAGCCTCAAAGTCCTGGCAATCCTCTTGCATCAGCCTCCCAAGGGCTGGGATTACAGGTGTGTGCCACTACACCTGGCTATGGCCCCACCTTTTAATAACACATTTAGCTACTAAATTCATCAGTGGATAAATCCACTGATGAGTACAGCACCCTGATGATCCAATCACCTTCCAAACACATGAAATATCATTTTAGAATTAAACTATAATATTGCACCCCAACTTCCAAGAGATTTATGTGCATCTCATTATGCAAAATGCATTTAGTTCATCTATAAGAGTTGCCAAAGTTGTAACAGTTCTAGCCCTGCTGAAAAGCCCAAATCCAAAGTCTTCAGACTCAAGACAAACTCTTAGCTATGAACCCTGGTAAAATTGAAAAAGCAAGTTATGTGCTCCCAAGATACAATGGCACAGGATAAACAATCCTATTCCAAAAGAAAAAAATGGGAATAAAAAGGAACTGGACCAGGGCCGGGGATTTAGCTCAGTGGTCTCACCACCTGCTTTGCAAGCGCAAGGTCCCGAGTTTGATCCCTGGGGGGAGGGGGATTTAGCTCAGTGGTTCTACCACCTGCCTCGAAAGCACAAGGTCCCGAATTCGATCCCTGATACCAAAAAAAAAAAAAAGGAATTGGACCAAAATGTGACTGAAGCCCATCACTGCAAATATTAAATCATGTAGCTCCAGGACCAGTATCTATGGTACATGGTGGCAAGATGTGAGGGCTTGGGTAACTCTGCCCCTCACAGCCCTCATGGCCTCTCTCTTGGGGTGGGCTCTGCTCCCTGCTTAAATCTTTTTTTTGGTACCGGAGATCGAACTCGGGTCCTTGTGCTTACGCAGCAGGCAGCGAAACCACTGAGCTAAATCCCTGGCCCCCCTGCTTAAATCCTTACTCAACAGATGTTCCAGGTTCCTGGTATCTCCAACTTCCTGGGGTTTCTACTCACTTTTGGCTTCACTCTCACAGCTTCATGCACTGCCCTCTCAAGGGTGCACTGCCTAGCCTCCCAGGCCTTCTTTTGAACCCTGAGTGGAAGCCTTCAGGACCCCTTAACTCTTGCATTCTGTATGCCTGAAAAGCTAGCACTGTGTGGATGACACTAGGGTTTACTGCCAGCTTGAATAGTAGCCAGGCCCCCTAGCATCACGGCAGGAGAAGCCTCAGAGTGCCTTAATGGCTGAGCACTGTGAAATGAATCCCAGGGAACTAATTCCCCAGGCAGCTCTTCTCAGGCAGGCATCCCAGGGAATCTTCTCAAATGAAAGTTTTACAGTTTTGCACCCTTAAATCTGTGAAGAGTGGAGTCTTACAGATTCCTGAGATGCCCTAAAGCCATCTTTCTATTATTCTTTTTTTTTTTTTTTTTTGGTACCAGGGATTGAACTCTTACACTTGTGCAGCAGGCGGTGAAACCACTGAGCTAAATCCCCAGCCCAATCTTTCTATTATTCTGATGCAAAGTACTTGGGTTGTTTTCAATGTTAATCTTTTCAACAACCATATGTTCCTTTGCCAACTTTGCAGGCGCTTCCTTTCTGATAAAACTGCAAACTGTTTAACATTTCCTTCTTGTTCCTAAGTCTCATTGTGTATCTGACTAAAAGCAGCCAGCAGTGCCCATGATACAGCCTAAATACTGGGATCCTTTGAAATTTCCTCTGCCAGATTAATTAGTTCGCTCACATTAACCTCAGTCTTCTGCAGTCTCAGGCCACACACAGACCATAGGCCAGGGTGCTGGACTGCGCTGGGCCCTAACACCCCTCTGTCCCACAAAGGATGGCCTTTGCATCCCACCCTACCTCTGTTCTGGCCTCTTTCTGTAGAGGAGGCTCCAACCACATGCCCAGAGCAACCAACAAACTTTATGAGATTTTCTTTCACACCATGTCAGATCTTAGATATGTTTGGAGAGAAGACTTCTTCCACAAATTATCTGAGGCAAGGATAATGTAGACAATTTACAATTTATTGCTGCCCCCCAGAATGGTGGCTCCTAAAGCAGTCCTTGTTTAAAACCCGAGTAAAGGTGCAAGATGGCTATGCCCTCACCCAAGAAGACTGAAGCAGGCAAAGAGGGGCCTAGGGAGGTTAGGTTCTGAGCAGGGAAGCTGCAGCCAGCAGGGCAGGTGAGGAGGCTAAATGCCAATATTTGACTAATTCCCACAGCAGCTCAGTGCCAGACTGTAAGCCAGCAATGCCCCGGGCCTTACCTGCCCCACCCTTGACCCTTGACCTCTCTGGGATTCAGCAAGGCATGGTTGACACTGTGTGTGTGTGTGTGTGTGTGTGTGTGTGTGTGTGTG
>NW_004624939.1:190980-236447 GCF_000247695.1 Heterocephalus glaber | reverse complement strand
GAAGGGAGGGCAAGGGAAGGGGAAAGAAAATAAGAACCAAGATACTCAGGTAATGGTACAAGATCCCAATGATGAATGTAACTGTATTTTATACCTAAAATGTACCAATAAAGTTAATGGGGGGGGAAAAAAAAAGATAGCCAATAGAGAGATGAAAATGTCAAAGTTTTCTGTTTCCTAGTTCACTGCCAAATATATTTTGAGTTGTATATGATGAAATGTAATTGAAATAATTGACCTTAGCAAGTGTTAAAAAAAAATCAATCACTTAGGCCATAGATGAGGAGGGGAGCCCATTGATCAAGGACCTCTGGGCCACTAGCAAAATTCCAGAATAATAAAAGAATCTTCAAAAAAAAAAAGCGACAGTGAGGCCCTGACCCCTTCCTTCATCTTTTTCTCTCTCACTTCCTGGCCATGAGGAGAGAGGCTCTTTCTTCACCACATACTTCTTGCCAGAATGGGCTGCCTTGCCACAAGCCTAAAAGCACAGGCTGGCTGGTGTGCCCCTAAATCTGTGAGCCGAAATAAATCGTTTCTCTTTATAGGATGATCAT
This sequence comes from Heterocephalus glaber, assembly GCF_000247695.1. The sequence continues at coordinate 235,890 of NW_004624939.1, read as the reverse complement.
CTCAGTACTTTGGTATACTAGTGGAAAGCTACCACATACCCTCTGCAGAAGTTCCTCCCCAAACTGATTGCAGTGGACCTGCACATTCAACCTTCAGGGTTCTGGGTACCTGGGCCATTCCCTGTGGAGAATCTCACAATTCACAGTGATCTGGAAACTCTCTCATGCATCCCAAACACTAAGAGCCAGCAGGGCTGAGGAGCTTGGCCCTCTGTGAAGCTGTCCTGAGCGTCCACAGCATGCAGCCAAATGCCCAGAGCTTTCCAGCAACACCCACCACTTGTGCCAGGTTGAAGGTGCTAGACTAAGGAGTGGGCCAATCCCAAGGAAAAGCTGTAGGGGGTCTTGAGAAATCAGACGCCCACCCCTTGAGCCCTACTGTGTGATAGAAAGCAATAGTCCAATTAAAGCAGCTGTTTCCTTCAAGCAACAGTCAGCCCACAGTGAAGGATGTGTAAAGGCCCTAACCACAGCAGGAGGGGTGGTGGTCAGAGCACAGGCTCTGGAGAAGGCCCAGGTCTGCTACCCTGTGGGAAACTACGTACCCACCCATGCTTTGGGTCTCTCCTCTGTGAAACCGGGTGATGCTGTGCACCTCAAGAGGTAGCTGTAAAGCATTAATTTTGCTCACACACATTAAGATTGTAAGAGAAGAGTACCAGGTACAAAGGACACACTGTTATTTTCCCTCATCCTTCCTGTACCTTCTGTTTTCCTTTTCATTTCTTTTTTTAGCCAGGGTCTCGCTATGAATTGTAGGCTGGCCTTGAATTCACAGAGATCCTCCTATCTCAGCCTCCTGAGTGCTGGGATTACAGGCATGTGCCACCACACTCGGTTTCTTCATTTCTCTTTTATTATTCTGCCTTTTCTACTCTCCTTCCCTCCCTTAATGAGGATATTTTTTTTTTGGTATGGGGGACCAACCTAGCGCTTTCAAGGCAAGCAGTGGAAGCACTGAGCTAAATATTACCCTGGCCCTGAGGGTATTTTTGAAAGACTTCAGGAAGTCTAAGGAGTACAAAAGAGGCCAGTTAATTAAGAAGATTGCTACTGTTAAAGTTCAGCAACATCCTTCTTAATCTTGAGAGACTTCCCCACAGTTGTGATGGTTCTTGTACCAGGTCCCCAAGGTGAGTGGAGGTCCCTCTTGTCCCAGAAGGCACTGAAGGAGGTGTGCCTGCAGGAAACTGCTACGCCTGGGTGGTGGCTGTGTGTTAGTGAGACAGAACTAAGACCAGCACTCATAACCCTAGCTATGACTTGAGGCAACAGCAGACTAGATTGCAGAGAAATGTCTCTTTTTAAAAATCCTGGAACTCCTTTCCAGCTCTCGGGAGCCTGAGCCAGGAGGATCACTGGGAGTTTGAGGGTAGCCTAGGCTACACAGTGAGTTCAAGGCCAGGCTGAACTATATAGCAAGGCCTGGTCTCCAAAAAAACCTAAATAAATAAATAAATAAGCAAGCAAGCAAGCAAACCCAAGAACTCCTGGCTGCAAAAGGCTTAGTAACCATCTTGCCTGCTTGGTCTTTATCTATCCATCTCTTCAGGAGTGGTTCCTTACAATCTACTCCTCTCCCTCTCTGCCCCACAGGAAGAACTAGTTCCTAGTGTCAGGTAAAAGGGCCGAAGACCAAGACCAGACCAGGCCACAACAAGCCTTTATTAAGGGAATAGATCTGCCGGGCTGTCTCTGAACAAAGGAGAGACAAAAGCAATATGGCTGGGGCAGGGAGAGTCTTTTATAGTATAGAGACTGGGGTGGGGTTTGTAGGGGCTGAGGCGGGGTTGAGTGAGGTAGTGACTAGGGAATGGAGGAGCCGGTGATGTCACTAGGTGGTAGGAGGTGAGCGAGTATTAGGTTACTTTCTAGGTGGGAACAGGGGCATGCTGGGAAGAAGGGTTTGTTCTTTGGTGGGAGCAACCATCTTGGCATGATGTCACACAGGGGAGGTGGCAAGGCACCATAGGAAGAGGGCAGCTACTATACTTAATAGCTGCTGAGGTGGTGGGAGACCTATCACCTAGATTTTCTTTGTTTATATAGTTCCTCAATTTTATACTTCATGATCTGGTAAAAATTTCCACAAAACGGGGGCCAACTCATGCTGCTCAGTTTTTGTTTCACTGAGGATCTAAAAAACTCAACAGAAAAGCCACTGTCTCAAGACAAATGTGTCCCTGACAAAACTCCGGCCTTGCTAATGGGGTAGTATTAAGCGATGAAGCCTTGAAGAGGTGCTTAACTACGAGGGGGTCCTCCTTCACAAATGGGATTAAGGCTTTGTATGGGGGGGGGGCCTGGAGATCGAGCCCAGCGATTACACTGAGCTACACTGCCAGCCATTTTTATTTTTACTTTATTTGCGGGGTGGGTACCAGGGATCGAATTCGGATCCTTGTGCTTGCACAGCAAGCGGTGAAACCACTGAGCTAAATCCCCGGCCCACCATTTTTATTTTTAATTTTGAGACAGGGTCTCACTAAGTCACTGAGTTACCAGCCTGGGCTTGAATTTACAATTCTCATGCCTCAGCCTCCCAAAATGCTGAAATTAACAGGTGTGTCTCATTGTGCCCAGCTGGAATAAAGCTCTTATAAGATGTTCACACAGCACTCAGTCACTTTGCTGAGTCTTTTCCAGTCTCCCACCATGTGAGCACTGGTGTTCCACCCTCTACTCGGGAGGCTGAGGCTGGACAATTACTTGAGCCTAGGAATTTGAGGATATTGGAAGGAAGGAAGGGAGGAAGGGAGGGAGGGAAGGAAGAATGAGGGAGAAAGAGGAAGACAGAGAAAGAGAAAGAAGAAAAGAATCTAGAAGAGTTTGTGATAAAACAACTTTCTGCTGGTCAGAAAAAAAGGATAGTATACACAAAATGACCAGAGAAAGGCTATGTTTCAATATTCTAAAAAATAAAGTTAAATTGAAGAAAACCATAACAGTTTTCCATTTTATCAGCAGCACAAATACAGAAGGTAGTAATTTTTATTTTTCTAATCCCTAATAGAAATGATGGCCTTGAAATGGGTAAAATGTTGTTATGTATATTTCACTATAAAAAAGCAATTTTTAAAAAAGCTGCCAGTTCAAGGCCAGCCTGGACTACATAACAAGATCCTGTCTCAAAAAAAACACCCCAAAATAAATAAATAAATAAAGCTGCTTTATTTGATGAATTATTATAGCCCCCTTTTCATTCAGTTGGTTCACTCAAGAAACACTGTCTAGCTCAGAAACTGCTTATGAGACTTCATGAATGTTTAACTGACAAACTGTCAGGCATGGTGGCACACATCTGTAATTACAGCACTGTAGGAGGATGAGATAGGAGGATTACAAGTTTGAGTCTAGCCTGGGCAATCTAGCAAGACCTGAAAAAAATAATAATAATTAAACACCCCTTACCAAGTACGAGAAACTAACTGCTCTTTAGTACTAGTTTCATAGCACAGAAAAAAAAAAAAGGATCCCAGAAAGCTCTGAAACCTGTAGTAATACAAAGCAAAAATACAAGACTAAATATATATTAGCAATATGTAATTTAGTATCTCAAAGTATAAACACTGGGCAAAAAAGGTAGCATCTATAAGAGGTGTCCTATATAAACTTTTGAACTAACAAATGTAAATGTGGTAAGGAGATAGGGAAAGGACTGTTAAATTTATATTGTATATTGCTGATACAATCTTGCTGAAATTTTAGCAGGAAGAGGAAGGAGGGAGGCCAAATAAGGGCCCTACTTTAGGGGAAGGAGAGATGAGCTCAGAGATAACCAGTGGCCTCAGGCACAGCCTCCCTGGGGGGTGAGCTCACATCCCAGACCTCCAGGCCCTGACTACTCTTTCCCTCCCACTAAATCCTCACTCGGAATGGGATGACGAACCTGGCCTTCAGCTCTCCCTCTCTGTGATGTTTCAGATTATCTGAGAAGCCAAACCCCAAAGGCTGAGGGAGTAAAACCAACAGTCCTATCATGCAGTGGGTCATGGCAAGACTCTGCAAGGATGAAGTCTGGGGTAAAGTCGTTCTGTCATTTTGTTTTTTCAAAATGCTCAGGTAAAAGTAATATAGCAATTATTTTAAAAACAACTCTATTGAGGCATAATTGTCATAAACTGCATAGACTGTGTAATTTGCTAAGTTTTAACCCATAAACTCCTATGAAACCACCATCATAAAGTTGAGACTTCTCCGACACCCCAAGCTTCCTCCTCATGCTCCTGTGGGTCTGCTGTCATTATGTGTTCCTTTGAGTTTGCTCATTTTGTAGACAGGACTCTGGTCTGGTTGCTTCACTCCATACAATTACTTGGAGATTCATTTGTTCATTCGTTTTTGCCTGTATCAGTAGTTCTTTTTTAAAAAAATTAATTTTTTAGAGCAGTTTTAGGTTTGCAACAAAACTGAGCAGATGACAGACATTTCCCCATCTACCTCCTGTCCCTGACATGCACAGCCTGCCCCTAATTGGCAGCCTCCACATCTGTTACAACTGATGACCCAAGTGACACGCTCTTACCCAGGGCCCACATCTTCACCAGACTCTCCCCTCGCTGCTGTGCATGCTACAGGTTTTCCACAAATGTACAGTGGGGTGTAATGCAGAGGAGTTTTGCAGCTGTAAAGTCTCTTTATCGATGAGTGATGTTCCACCATGTGGATGCACACAATTTGGCTTTATCTTCACATCTGAGTTGTTCCAGTTTTTGTATGTTAAAGATTAAAAGCTGTTTACGTTCTTGCTTCTCAGTTTTCTACTTCTTTGACTTCTGTTTTCATCTTTCTTTTTTGGGGGGTGGGGGAGTCAGGGTCTCCCTACATAGTTCAGGCTGACCTTGAACTCACTCTGTACCCCAGGCTGGCCTCAAACTTGCAGCAATCCTCCTGCCTCAGCCTCCTGAGTGCTGGGATTACAGGGGTGCTGCTTTCATCTTTTTTGTGTGTGTGTGTGTGGTACCGAGGATCGAACTCAGGACTTTGCACTTTCAAGGCAGGCAGCCGCACCACTAAGCTAAATCCCCGGCCTGGCTTTTATTTTTATTATATGCTCACTTTTGGGCTTTTGTTTTGTTTTCCAGTTCTGTAATGGAGAAGGTTAAGGTAATCAACTGAAGACCCTCTTGTATCTTCCCTTTTTTGGTTGTTTTTTGAGGCAGGGTCTCAAAATGTAGTTCAGGCTGGCTTTGAACTCACTATGCAGTCCAGGCTGTCCTTGAACTCACAGCAATCCTCCTGCATCAGCCTCCCAAGTGCTGGGATTACAGGTGTGTGCCACCCCATCCTGCATGAAGACCCTCTTTATCTCCTACTGTGGGCATTTCATATTCTCAATTCCGCAAGTATGCACCAGTTCCAACTACTTTCTAATTTCCCTTTGGATTTCTTTGATTTATGGATTATTCAGGAGCACATCATTCAGCTTTCAAACATTTTACGATATTTCCAGGTATGTTTCTGTTATGGATTTCAATTTTTTTTTCCCTATCTTCCTTGCAATTCTATCAATTTTTGCTTTATGTGTTTTGCACCTCTGTCAGTTATGTCCATAAACATTTAAGATCTCTACGTCCTCTTCAGTAACAGGTCCCTATGTCCCTGTTAACTGACCTGCCTTACCTTTGGTAAAGCTTTCTGCTTTGAAATCTGCCTGGTAATAATACAGCCATCTCAGCTACATTTTGACTAGTGTCAGCATGATACATTTTCAGTCATTTACTTTCAACTCTTTGTGTTATATTTATAATACTTTCCTTTTTTATAGACATCAGAGTTGGCGCTTTTTTTTTTTCATCTAAATGACAATCTTGCTGGGCTTGGAGGTACTCGCCTGTAATCCTAGCACTTAGGAGGCTGAGGCAGAATTGCCACCAGTTCGAGCCCAGCCTAAACTACTTGGCAAGACCCTGTCTCCAAAACCAAAAAAGGTAGGTGAGGTGGCACGCACCTGTAATCCCCACACTCAGGAGGATGAGGCAGGAGGACTGCTGCCAGTTTGAGGCTGACCTGGGATACACAGTGAGACCTCGTCTCAACCCCCCCCCCCCACCGCTTAAAAAAAAGAAAAGGACAATCTCTGTCTTTTAAGTGGATGGCTAGACCTTCACATTTAATGTATTGTTTTGTTTGGTTTTTCTGTGGTGCTGGGGAGGATGGTTAGGTTTGAATCTATCACCTTGGTATTTGTTATCTATTTGTTCCATCTATTGTTTCTCCTGCCTTCTTTTTCATCTTACTTTGGATTAGTCAGACATTTTTCATGATTCTACTTCCTTTAGTGGGTTGCTGTAACCTTTCTCAGTGACTGTCTTGTTATAGTATCCACCTTCATCACAGTCTACATCTGAGTGAAATTAGAACCTTCCATGTATAAGAACACTGTGACAGTGTACTTCCATCTCCTGCTTCTCAGACTATGCACTTGTCATAAATTTTACTTTCAGGTGTTATAGGACTCATAATATTAAAATTTAAGTAATAAAAACACTTTCTCCATAATTATTTCTAATGTTCTTCATTCATGAAGATTCAGATTTTCATCTGGTATAATTTTCCTTCTGAGTGAAATCATCTTTTAGCATTTTTTTTAATAACTTTTATTATTTTTGAGATGAGGGTTTTACTAAAGTGCACAGGCTGGTCTCAAACTGGTGGACTTAAGTGACTTCTGCCTCAGCCTCCTGAATAGCAACATTTCTCATAGTGTGGGTCTGACAGTCCTTCTTTCAGCTTCTATATGTTGGGAAACTTCAGTTTTGAAACGTACTTTTTTCTGGTAATATAGATGGAAAGTTATTTCTTTCAGTGCTTAACAGATGTTACTGCACTGGCTTCTCAACTGAATTTTCTTTCCTTCTTTTTCTGTCAAGGAATCTTTCATTGCTTTTTTTTTTTCCTTACGAATGTAACTCCTCCAGTTGCTTTTAACATTTTTTCCTTATCATTTAATTTGACCAAGTTGATTAAGAAGTGCTTTGCTGTGTAGTTTTCTGCATTATTGTTGTGTAAGAGAGTCACTGAGTTTCTCAGTTTGTATGCCTACAATTTCTGTGTTTTCTTCTTAAATATCTAATCTGCCACTAATCTTTAGTGTACCTTTCCCCTCATATATTGTGGGTTTCACCTTCAGAATGTAGATTAGGGTAACTTTCACATCTTCCATGACTCTAACTTTTTGAACATTTAGGACACAATTATAACAGCTGTGTTAATGTCCCTCTCTGTGGGTGCTAACATACATGTCAGTTCTAGGTTGGTCTTCATCCATTGATTATTTTCCTCATTATAAATCCTATTACATGCCCTTCTGCATGCCTGGGTTTATAGTTGAATTATGCCCCCTCCCCCAAAAAACCAATTTCGAATCCCCAGGACCTCAGAATGTGACTGTATTAGAAGACAGATGGTCAGTAGAGTTGGCTCTAATCTAAAGTGTTTAATGAGAGGAAATTTAGAGCTATGCTTGGTGGCTCATGTCTGTAATCCCAGTACTGTGAGAGGCTGAGACAGGAAGATTTCAAGGTCAAGGCCAGCCTGGGCAACTCACTGACTGAGACACTGTCTCAAAATACATAATTAAAAAAATGAGTTGAAGGCCTGGCAGGGGTGGAAGAAAAATTTGGAAACAAATACACATAGATGAAGTCTATGTGAAGACACAGGAAGAAGGTTGTCATCTACAAACTAGGGGAGAGGCCTCAGAAACTGCTAACCCTTTACCTTGACCTTCAGCCTTCAGAATGTGAGAAAATAAACTGCTGTTGTTTAAGTTACTCAGTCAAGCAGTACCTGGTTATAGCAGCCTAAGCAACTTATACACCTGTTAATCTCTGATTAGATGCTAGACCTTATGGATTTTATTTTGCTGGGTGCTAGATACTTTTTATATGCTTCACTCAAGGATACAGTTATTGAGAATAATTTGATTCTTTTGAATCTTGTAAATTTTATGATTAGCTGGGTCCAGTGCTTAATTATTAGGACTTATTATTAACTATTAGGCTAGGACTAATTATTTCTACTCTGAAGTTTTGAACATGAACATGAACACTGTAGAAACAGGAACTATTCCCTCTTATCTGTGAGGCAGTTTTTTCCCTTGATCAGTTACCTGTGCTGAGCAATGCACCCCTGAATGCCAACAGCAACCGTCTCTGTTCTTCTCTCTCCTCTCTGGTGCACTGTCCTAAACTCAGCTGCTTCAGTCTCCCTATACCCTCAAGCTCCAATATCCATGATGGGGAGTCTGCCAGGCTCCATGCCTTGGCTCTCTTTCCTGATGGAGGGACATGAGAATGTCTCAAGGCAGTCAGCTAGGTGATGCCAGGACTCATCTCACTGGTCTCACCTCTCAGATCACTACCTCTTATTACCCAGCACCAAGTGTTTTGAAAACTGTTTCATGTATTTTGTCTCAATGTTAGTTACTTTCCTATGCTGAGACAAAATACCCAACACCCACAACTTAAAGGACAGTAACGTTGGCTCACAGTTTCAGTAGGTTCAGTCAATGGTGCACTAGCTCCAAGGCAGAAACCCCACAGCAAAACTGTGTGGCAGCCAGGAACCAGAGACCAAGAGAAGGGAGGAGTCAGGATGAGAACACACCCTTCCAGGTCATCCTCCCAGTGACCCACTCTTCCAGCCAGGCACCACTCCAAACCTGAGACTTTTGGAGCACATTTTAGATCTAAACCATAACATTTTTTTTTTTTTTAGGGCCAGGGATTTAGCTCAGTGGTTCCGACGCCTGCCTCGCAAGCGCAAGGACCCAAGTTCGATCCCTGGTACCAAAAAAAAATTCAGATCTAACCATAACATTTTTTTGTTGTTGCCGTTTGGTCACTGAAGTTCTACTTATCTTTTAAATGTTTCCACAACTGGCTTTCACCAATTTTTCCAACACATTAAAATAGTTGAAGAAAAGTACTGTGTTTTATCATTTTGTTCCATTATATTCTCTCAGAGGGAAAAAAAGAATAAAGTCAAGATTTATTCTCCAGGGCTAACAGCTGGATTAAATTCTTCATAGTTTTTAGGTGTAAATCTTAACACTAACCTTCAATATCTTACTTCAACTCAGCGATTTCACTCTACAGAACTGAAAATTTGTAGACAGACGTGGTGGTTCACGCCTATAACCCCAGCACTCGGGAGGCTGAGGCAGGAGGATCACTTCAAGTTCAAGGCCAGCCTGGGCCACATGGTGAGTCTGAGGCCAGCTTGGGATATATAAATCCTAAAACAAAACAAACAAACTGAAATGTGGAGTGAGGCCTCACTTATAAGGCAACAGCCTGGGCACTGCAGCACAGCTCCTTTTCCGGCTTCACAAAGCAGCATCTCCTCCTTGTTTCGCTTTTCCCCTTATGCTTTGTGCCCACTGGGTTCTTCTATGTTGTGTGCTACCTTTTTGGCTGTTTCTTGTTCATGAGAAAGTAAACTCCACAGAGCCTGGGACACATCTCACTCTCATGTATTATCTTCTCCACATCCTCTAGCCTTCAACGAGGCTGAGTGAAAAAAGGGAACAAGTGTGCTAGATGCAAACGATGCTCTCGATTCATTGCACACAGCTAACAGTAACTGTCCAGGGGAGTTTCGCTTCCTCCATCTCATGCTCATACTCAGCATTCTCATTCTCATTCCCTCATTCTCTCTGTCTCTCTGTGTCTCTTTCCCCTCACTCCCTAAACATGATGTTACTGGGATTTGAACCCAGGGCTGCTCTACCACTGAGCTACATCCACAACCCTTTTTTATTTTTCATTTTGAGACAAAGTATAAGTTGCCCAGCTGGCCTCAAACTTGTGATCCTCTTGCCTCTTGTGATCCTACTTGTCTGCTGAGTACCTGGGATTACAGGTATGCATCACCATGCCCCGCTTCTATCTTTTCTTTAAAAAAACCCAAAAAAACCCTCAACTTTATTACTATGTAATGAGACACAAAGTTAAACTATTTAAGAGAAAAACAATGAGAAAGAGATAGCTCCTGAATCACCACCTCTCACCCTGGCATTGTCCCTTCCAAGGTGACTGACACCTAGGATCCCTTCCGGGCCCTTCAGCCTCTTAGTCTCTGTTCTAGCAGGCTCCCAGCTGACACACACTCAGCTGTCACAGTGCCTTCCTCTGGTACCATAAGCCACTGCCCTACAGTGGCAGTCTTCCCTTTGTCCTTCCCCTCGTTCTCCCATGAAGTGCCTTGCCAGTGGTCATGTCCCCCAAACTGAAAATTTATTCTTACATCTCTAGATCATGTGGCCAGCCAGCAGTGCCCTTTGCATTACATCCTGCCAAAGAAGAGCCCAAAAGATGAGATATTCTGCAGATAAATCAGCACATGACAATGTCAGAGCAATAAAGAAATCCATAGCAAAGGACAAATGTAAGAGCAGACTGTCTTCAACCATCCCTGTGTTCATCCTCTCTGCCACTGACATCATCAAAATATGTGGCGCAAGACCTGATGACTACCACCTATGAAAAATGACAAACAGCGCCTCCCTGGGGAAAATACCATCTTCCTGCATATGTATGTCCCTGGTGCCTATCACAGATCCAACAAGGCACAGTAGCTGCTGAATGAGGTGACCCACAGCACCTGACACTGCCATGGCTGCTTTCATTTGGGAACATCATAGATCTTCAAGGACCAAGAATAGCACAGGTCAAAGATGTAAGGGTAGGGCATATCTGTTGCACACATTATTTGATGAAAGTGGGAAGCCAAAAACCTCCTCTCATCTAGAGACCTGAACTACTGCATCAAAATAACCACATTCCCCACATGGCTGTAATCCCAGAATTTGGGAGGCTGAGGCAGGAAAATTGCTGTGAATTTGAGGCCAGCTGGGGCCACATAGTGAGTTCAAGATCAGCCTGTACTACATAGTGAGACCCTGTCTCAAAAAAACAAACCATTTGTGCTCACTTTGGCAGCACATATACTAAAACAACAAACTATTCTCAAACCTCAACCTTACCATACAAATAGTTCAGTAGATATATCCACACTTTGCATGGAGATATCACTGGTCTGACAAGAACTGAAGACTTTCTTGTCTTTGCCATGAAGCTCGGGGTCACTCTTTCATGCTTAAGAACAAACACTCAACTCTAATACTACTGGGTTTGGTTGTATTTGCTCACTGACAGCCCTTCTCTGCTTTCACTCCACCCTCGTGCTGGGGATGGAGTCCTGAGCCTTGCGCATTCCAGCACGCTATGCAAGCACTGTTCGAGCATGCACAGCCCAGTCCTGGGCCTCATTCTCAACAAGCTGACAGCAGGTGAGCAGGAGGTGTCAAGAGTGCTGCTTTGCGGTCAGGGCAAGCTCCCCCTGGAGCATGCACTCTGCTCTTGCCCCACTTCCTCTGCTCTCACCAGATGCAGCCCCTCAATGTGGAACATCCCAGCCTCCAGAAATGCAAACCACACAGGCTCCTATTGTATATCATTTACCCAGTCTATGGTATTGTTATAGCAGTGAAAATAGACTGGGACAGAAAACTGACACCAAGACAGGAGGCTGTTGCTATAACAAACATATACAAGTGTGGAAGCAGCTTTGGAACTTGAAACCAAGTAGAAGTTGGATGAAAGTAAAGGAGCATGCTAGAAAAGCTGCCACGAACTGCCATTAAGGGTGATTTTGGCGAAGGCTCAGGAGAAAAGAGCTCCTGGGAAAGTCAGGAATGTCTTATGATTTTACAAGTGCTCATGATCAGAATATTGGTAGAAATATGGACAATAAAGGCCATCCTGCTGAGGTCTCAGAGGAAGCAGTGAAGTTCATTCTTCTTATAAAGTAGTGATGACCTCAGCTATGTCCATGTCCTGGAGCTTGTATAAAGGAACATGGGATATGAGAGCTGAGGGGGCATGACTTTCTCTACTTAGATTCCAAAGGACACTGTGACAGAGGCAGAGCCATCACAGTCCCCACAAGGACAATACTGTGAAGCTGAGGGTGAGACCATCCTGAGATCCCAGGGTGCAGGCCTGAGACTCCAACAAAGCCAAAGGGGCAGGGCTGCCTGAGACCCCATGGTCCACACCCTACCTAGTGTGCTCCAGATGCCCACAGCACAATCAAAGTAGATTATCCTCTTGCCTTAATACCTAACAGTGTTTCCTCTGTTGGGTTTGGTTCTTACTTGGGCCCAGTTACTTCTTTCTTCTGTAGCTTTCTTTCAGAACGGCAATGTCTGCCCTATGCCTGCCTCACCATTGTATTTTGGAAGTAGATTACTTTTGATTTCACAGGCTCACAGACGAAGAAAATTTGCCCTGGGATGAATCATGGTTTGAGTGTCACCCCACCCATATCTGATTCTGATGAGAATCTAAAGTTGATGCTAGATTAAAACTTTTAGGGCATTTGGGATGAAATGCTATGGATTCAATGTCCTGTCCAAAATTCATGTCAAAAGACATTCTTCCCCCAGTAGTAGGGATTGAACCTAGGGCCTTCAATTATCCCTATCTCATTTTTTGAGACAAGGTGTTTGCTAAATTCCCTGGGCTGGGTTCAAACTTGTGATCTTCCTGCCTCAGCCTCCCAGTGTGCTAGGATTATAGGAGTGCATCACAACAAAATTTAAGAGATGAGTCCCACCAAGTTGCCCAGGCTGGCCCCCAAACTCCTAGCCTCAATCAACCCTCCTGTCTCGGCCTCTTAAGTAACTGGTTCTACAGATGCATCCCACTGCATTCAGCTCACGCTGGAATTTAACTGCCACTAGGATGGTGTTTAAAAGGTAATGAAGTCTTGAGCAGACTAATGGTGTTATGACCAGGAGTGAGTTAGTATCTTGGGAGTGGCACTGAGGTAGAAAAAAAAAAAAGTTCTCTCTCCTGAGTGTTTGAGTATTCTCCTGCTCATCCCTTCTCCCATGGGCTCTCTCATCATGTGATACTGCGAAGCAGCACAAGGGCCCTCATCAGATCCAGCCTCTTGATCTGGGACTTCCCAGCCTCTGGAACTCTTGAGCTAATACATTCCTGTTCGTAATTTACCCAGTCAATGTTCTTACTGCAGAAAATGGATTACAACAGTCCCCTCCTAGGTGCTGTACATGGCACCTCCATTCTTCTAGGTGCTCAGGAAAAAACTCGTGAATCTGACTCCTCTCTGTCACACTCCTCCACTCAATCCATCAGTAAATCTTGTTGGGGTCAGTGGGTGGAAGGGAGGCCCGGTCAGGCAAGGTTCCCCCAAAAGAGAACACATATGGAGTAGACATCACAAAAAAGTAGGAACCAACTTTATTTTCCAGCACAGCACTTATAGTTTATCAGTTTAATGAGACGCAGTAAGGCAAAACATTCTGGGTGACCTTGCAGGCGTGTGGTGCATGCGTGCTTGTCTATGCTGATTCATTATTATATAATGAAGCCCCATCGTGTGGTTGCACTAAACAACGGGATGGTGTCCTCAGGTGTCCTCAGGTGCCCTCAGACGCCCAGGCCTTGACACATTTTACAGCGTCCCCCTGCACATCTCCTTCAAAACATGTCCAGAATTCCAACTTCTTCTCACTTCCAGAGCTACTGCCCTTGCCCAAGCCCCACAGTGTTGTACCTTGATGGCAACAACCCCCAAATGGTCACCTGCCCTATCCCTGGCCACTCTTGCCAGTCTCAGCCCATTGTCCCTTGCTTCTGCTCCACTCAGGATGTCCTGTCAGGAGGGGCCCTGCTCACCCTAACCACACACTACCACAGACCTTATCTGTAGCTGTTCCCTTCCTGGCTTCATTTTTCTCCTTAGTGCCGGAGCACCCAACATCTCAGGTACCTCTTGGTCACCTGTCTCCCTGGTCAGAACATAAAGCTCAAAGAGCATGGCCTGTGACCACTGTTGTGGTCTCCACAATTAGTATACAGATGTTCAAGTGTTCAAGCCATGTTAAATGAATGGCCGAGCCAGGCATAGTAGAGCACAGCTGTCATCCCAGCACTCAGGAGGCTGAAGCAGGAGGACTGCCACCAGTTTGAGGTCAACCTGGGCTACATAGTGAGTTCAAGGCCAGTCCAAACTACATGGTGAAACCTTGTCTCAAAAAAAGGGAAGAAATAAAAGGCTAAGACAAATGTGGATGGCAAGGTCAGGCCTGATGGGGCATGCATGCAGCCCCAGCACTCAGGAGGCCGAGGCAGGAGGATTGCCACCAGTTTGAGGTCAGCCTAGGCTACATAGTGAGTTCAAGGCCAGCCTGAACTATGTATGGAGACCTATCAAGACCATTCTACATAATTTTAGGGAAAAATCATTTCATAATTAAAATATGTCTTCTAACTGTTTTTTTTTTGGTACCGGGGATTGAACTCGGGTCCTTGCGCTTGCACAGCAGGCAGCCAAACCACTGAGCTAAATCCCTGGCCCCTGTCTTCTAACTGTTAAGGCCCAATGTCACCTTGCCCAGCCAGTCAGCTGTGGCATGCAGAAACATAACTCCTTTTGCCTCCAGTCACAACTTGAGGCCTCAAAGGTCCTGTGATACTGTGACATTCAAGGGCAAGAGTGTATCAGCTGAAGACATCCTGGTTCTACAAGAACACAGCAGTAATAAGAAAGAGAAGTTTCACCTGGGGGAAGGACAAATTCTTTATTAGCCCGCTATCTCATTCCACCTACTATTCTAAGAATGCTCTCCTTACTGCCCTCATCAGCATAAGATCCTCAGTGACCTGAGATCCTCATCAACCTAATATCCTCACCAACATAGGATTACTGCCGCCCTCTGAGTCACCCTATACTCCCGATTATTGTATGCACCCAATAAATAGTGGCAAGCTCGGAGTGTCTTTGTCTTTGCCTTTGCCCACTCTCAGGCACTGATCTCCCAGTCCACCATGTACTATGATATTATGCAAGTCTCAATTGTCTTTCTTTCTTTAACCCCTGCTGTCCCCATTTTCAGAAAGATCGGAGGATTGATCGCCTCCGATAGAGACCCTGTCTCAAAAAAACAAAAAAACTGAGACAAATGTAGATGACCAGACAATAAAGCTAAGAATGCGCTCATATCACCAGTTATGTTAACTGATCAGGATGAACCCTACATCCATAAATATGAGAAGCCAGACTATAATAATTTGGAAATAGAAAAGGGGAGGAGTAAATTCCTCCTAACAGGAGGTAACAGAGCTTTCTTAGCTCCTCAGCAACAATATTAGCAGGGATGATGATCACAATAGATACCACTGACTAAAAGCTCAACAGGTGCCGGGGACTTTCACACATTTGGCCCTCACCATAATTCTAAGGGAAAACACTCTAATCCTCACATCACAGGTGAAGAAACAATCTCAGAAGATTAAGCAACTCACCTCAAGCCACAGATTCTGAAAATACTAGGGACCCAAAAGAATGGCTGCTATCAAAAAATCAACCACAGCCGGAGATTTAGCTCAGTGGTTCCTCCACCTTCTTCACAAGCACAAGGTCCCGAGTTCAATCCTCGGTACCAAAAAGGAAATCAACCAACAACAAATGTTGGCAGGGTTGTGGGGAGAAAGGAACCCTTCTCCACTGTTGGTGGGAGTGTAGACTGGTCCAACCACTGTGGAAATCAATATGGAGATACCGCAAAGAGCTAGGATTAGAGGTCCCCTTTGACCCAGCTATTCTCCTGCTGGGTATCTTCCCAAAAACATTAAAAGAATCAGGGCTGGGGATTTAGCTCAGTGGTTTCGTTGTCTGCTGCACAAGCGCAAGAACCCGAGTTCAATCCCTGGTACCAAAAAAAAAAAAACAATCATACCACAGCAATATATGCTCACCCATGTTTATAGCGGCACAGTTCGTAATAGCTAAATCTTGGAAACAGCCCAATTGCCCATCAACTGGAGACTGGATAAAGAAGACGTAGCTTTTTTTATAAAATGGAGTACTACTCAGCCATAAAGAATGAGAAACTAGAGATATTTATAGCTAAATGGATGCACATTGAGGCGATACTCTTAAGTGAAATAAATAGGACACACATATATAAATACTGAACAGTTTCTCTGGTGTGAGAAACTGAAAGTGTAAATAAGGATCAAAATGTATAACAGATAATGTGAAATAGGAAGAAAAGGTCTAAAGGGGAAGGACAACTAGGAGGGGTAGGGGAAAGAGAAAAATATGAGAAAAGGAAAAAATGGAAACAAAGTCTTTGTAAATAGGGAGTGATGGAGATGTTGAAGGGAGAGCAGGGGAATGGGGAAAAAATAAGAACCAAGATGTATCATGTAAAGGTACAAATTCCCAATGATGAATGTCAACATATTGTATACCTAAAATGTACCAATAAACTTAATGAATTAAAAAAAAAACCTAGGGACCCAGTTTGCCATGCAACCTTCTCTACAACACAGGGTCACACTACAGTGGGGACCCAAATGATAGGTCTTTTAGGTAATGGGACATCACGGGACTATCATGGGCCTTCATTGGTTGTCCCCTGTCCTGATACTCCCATCCCTTAGTTTAGGAGGGACAGCTGACTTCCTCTCCATGTTGAACGCCCCTGCAAAGAACACCCCCCAACCTGTTTGGGGTACATCTCTGGGTAAGGAGCACTGACTTATCTGTCTGCTTTCCCTGCAGACTTCACCTTGGAGGGAAAAGTGCTCTGCTGGAAGGAAGGGAGAAGCACTGGATGGGGTCCTGTTTCCATTGGCACACACAAGGGACATCTGTGTCTCTCTCCAAGGTGGCCTCAGGACTTCCTCCCCAGAACCAAATGAGACCACTTGTGCTTTCTTTTTTTTTTTCGGTACCGGGGATCAAACTCGAATCCTTGCGCTTGCGCAGCAGGCGGCTAAACCACCACTTGTGCTTTCAATGCACATACCCAAGAATCCAAGTACTGCAAAGAAAGTGAGTCCATCAGACCCATTCTATGCCCACCACTCCCCACACCAGACACTCAGAGTTGGTGTATAAATCAGATAAATATTTACCTCTAAAAATCACTCTTCAGATGTCCACTGTCACCACTCTTATTCAATATAGTTCTGGAAACATTAGCCAGAGCAATTAGACAAAAGAAAGAAATAAAAGGAATAAGGATAGGAAGAGAAGAAGTTAAATTATCATTATTTTCAGATGACATAATACTTTTCAAGGAAGATCCCAAAATCTCCACCAAAACACTTCTAGATTTAATAAACAAATTCAGTAGCATAGCTGGATACGAAGTCAACACTCAAAAATCAACAGCCTTCAGGTACACAAAAATAAAGTTACTGAGAGAGAAATTAGGGAAACAACACCTTTCACAATAGCATCCAAAAAAATGAATCAATCTAACAAAGGAAGTTAAGACCTCTATATTGAAAACTATAGTACACTGACAAAGGAGATCAAAGAGGATATAAAAAAATGGAAAGATATCCTTTGTTCTTGGGTAAGAAGAATCAATATAGTGAAAGTGGCCATACTTCCAAAATTGTTATACAGATTTAATGCAATTCCTATCAAAATTCTACCAATATATTTCACAGAATTAGAGAAAACAATCCTAAAATTTATTTGGAACCCAAAGAGACCTAGAATAGCAAAAGCAATTCTGGGCAACAAAGGCAAGGCAGGGGGCATCACAATCTCTGACTTGAAATTATACTACAAAGCTACTATGATAAAAACAGCATGGGGTAAAAAAAAAAAAAGACCCAAGGATTAATGGAACAGATTAGAAGATGCAGAAACAATTCCAGATATATATATATATATATATATTCAGCCACCTTATCTTTGACAAAGGAGCCAAACATCTTCACTGGAAGACAGATAGCCTCTTTTTTTTTTCGTACCAGGGATTGAACTCGGGTCCTCGCACTTGCGAGGCAGGCGGTAGAACCACTGAGCTAAATCCCTGGCCCGACAGACTCTTTAATAAGTGGTGCTAGAAAAACTGGCTTTCTACGTGCCAAAGATTGAAACTAGACCCGTATCTTTCACCATTCACTAAACTAAAAACAAAATGGACCAAAGATCTAAATATTAAAACAGAAACGCTTAATCTACTGGAACAGAATAGAACTCTTGAAGACACTGATATAGGCAAAGACTATGAACAAAACCTCAACTGCACAGGGACTATCACAAAGAATCAACAACTGGGATCTCATTTTATTAAGCTTTTGCACAGCAAGAGAAACCACCAAAAGAGTGAAGAGACAACCCACAGTGTGGGAAAAAATTATTGCCCACTATTCCTCAAAGGACTAATATCTAGAATATATAAAGAACTCAAAAAAATTAGACCCCACAAATTTAAAGACCCAATTCAAAAAAGGGCATCTAACATGAACAGACACATCTCAGATGAAGAAGTAGAAAAGGCAAATAAGCATATGAAAAAATGTTCAACATCACTGGTCATTTAAGAGACCCAAATTAAAACAATGCCAAGATTCCATCTCTCTCCAGAAAGAATGGCTGTTATCAAAAGATTAACCAATAACAAATACTGGCAGGGCTGTAGGGAAAAAGGAACTCTTCTCCCCTATTGGTGGGAGTGTAGACTGGTGCCACCACTGTGGAAGTAAGTGTGGAAATTCCTCAAAAACCTAAAACTAGAGGCTCTATTCCTCTTCTTGGTATCTTCCTGAAAGAATTAAATGGATCATACCACAGTGATATATGCACACCCATGTTTACAGTGATGCAGTTTATAGTAGCTTAATCCCGCTGACAGGCCAAATGCCTATCAACCGAGAAATGGATAAAGATGTGTATTTTTTATGCAACGGAGTACTACTCTGCCATAAGCAAGGATGAGCTTGAGAAGTTTCTAGCTAAATGGATGCATCCTGCGAACATACTCTTAAGTGAGATAAATTGGACATGTTTAAATACTGCATTGTTTCTCTGGTGTGAGAAACCAAAAGTGGAAATAAGGGCTAAAATGTATAACAGATACTAGGAAATGGGACGAATATGTTCAAGGGGGGAGGGGCACAAGGGGGAGGGGAAAGGGAAGGAAAGGACAAGAAAAAAAGTGAAAATAGAAAAAAATGGAAACAAAGCTTTTGTTTATAGGGAGAGGAGGGGGGTTCAAGGAGAGGGTGGGAAGGAGAAAAAAAGAAGAGGCAGGATATATCATGTACAGGTGCAAACTCCCTATGATGAGTGTTATCATTATGTATACCTAAAATGTACCAATAGGGCCAGGGATTTAGCTCAGTGGTGCTGCCGCCTGCCTCGCAAGCGCAAGGGCCTGAGTTCGATCCCAGGTACCAAACAAAACAAAAAACAAACAAACAAAAAAAGTCTAAAATGTACCAATACATGTTTTGCTTCCAAAAAAAGAAACAAAATCCCTATGATAAATGTGAGCACTATGTATGGCAAATATGTACTAATGAAACTTTTTTTAAATTAAAAAATACAAATTACCCTTCAGTCCAGAAATTTAAAGGACAAAACAAAAAACATTCTTTTTAACCTCTAAAGTTGTTTTCATCTGAGTTAGCTACCAATGTTATCAAGTTGGCGATACCACAGAAACAAAACCAAACGAAAATCCTCCACAAGCTGGGCATAACCGGTTGCACATGCCCACAATCCCAGCACTTGTGAGGCTGAGGCAGGAGGACTGCCACAAGTTAGAGACCAGCCTAGGCTACATGGTGAGTTCAAGGCCAGCCCTGAACTACAAAAACAAACAAAAATCATCTATCTTTTTCTGGAAAAACGAAAAAATCTGGCCACCTCTGGCCACAGTCCTGCCAGGCAGCATCAGGATGGTCACAGCAGCTGCTGCCCCCTTCAGATGGAAGCTGTTCTCCACTATTCCGTGCCCTGAGCATCACCCTGCTCTCCCAAAACTAATAAATATTTCCTTGAAGATACAAGGAATGATTGAAAAACAGGGCAAATATTTAAATTTTTAAGTAATTCAAGAAACACATTGCCATTCATCGCCCTCAAAATCCTCCCCGTTGCTTCCCACAATACACTTACCACATCATTCTCGCCACTTTCTGAAGCAGCTCTGGTCTGGTGTCCTCTTTCCTGAGTGCCTTCAGTTGCACTGTCCTGGCTGCCTCGATATCCTGAATGCATTCAAATGCTGACTTTTCCTGGTCATTCTGGCACGGTGCCAGATCCAGTGAATAAGGTGGATGAGGTCACAGCATGTTTTTAGGAGCTTGCCTTTCCCTTGGATGGTACTTTGTACAGTGGTCACTGTACTTTTGATCACCCCTCATAAAGATACTCATGAAAGAGACTTTTTTGTTTGTAGGATAGGAAATATTTTAAATAATTTATTTTATGAATAAGTATTTCATAGTGTACAGTATCTTGAAAAAATGAGGTTCTAAAATATATAACTCGATGTTATAGCTATCAAAATCAGTAATTCATTTTATATTATCTAATATCTAGTTCACATACACACTTCCCAAATTGTCTCAGAAATGGCTTAAGTTACTTTATTTGAAAATCTTACATATTTCTTATCCCAGTTAAGGAGGAGGGATGACTTAAGACTCTCTACACAGTGAAAACTGTTGAAATTAACTGACGAATACATGGATGACCATTATATTGTCTTCTCTACATTGAAATATAGAAAAATGCCCAGAATAAAGAGTTAAAAGAAATTGTTAGGTTAGGATCTAAACAAAGGAAGACCACAAAAGACAATAATTGCAAAAGTATAGGGCTGGGGATTTAGCTCAGCGGCACCGTGCCTGCCTTCCAAGCGAAAGGTCCTGAGTTTGATCCCAGGTACCACCAAAAAAAAAGCATATAATAGGCTTATACAAACACACAAAAATGCTACCTAACATGTAATCCAAATTAAGGCTACAAATCAGTGATTCCATTTTCTTTCATCAAACAAAGGTCAAAATGTGGCAATATACCATACTAGGGGAGGGGAGGCAAAACATTGATAGTGGAAGTACAAATCAGTACTTCAGAGGTTTTTGCTTTTTGCTTTTTGAGACAGGGTCTTGCTATGTAGCCCAGGCTGGCCTCGAACTCCCTGCATCCTGCCTCAGCCTCCCGTGTGCTAGGATTACAGGCATGTATCACCATGCCCAGATTTATTTAGCTTTACCTTTCAAAGTTATAAACACACATACATCCCTTGGCCCAGTAATTCCACTTCTAGGAAATTATTCTACAGCTATTCACTCATTCAACAAGTATCTTCTGCCACCTATGTGGCAGGTGCTGGAGATACAGAGGTGGAGAACAGCCTGCTTTTGTGATGGTTGTGTTCTCCTAGGACAGGAGACACAGGATCAGCAAGTATGCATGCAATTATAGCAATCAGAATGTCAAGCAGGTAACCAGGTAAACAGGGCTGCGCTGCAAGGCCTCTCTGAGCCTGCAAGGCACCAGAATAATGTTGGAAAGAGGCAACAAGAACCCTTAGGGTGACACACAAATTTGGCCTTCCTTTCCTGTTCTGCTTTTATTCCCCTAACAGTCTTGTGTTTATCTAAAGGACTCCACTCCAATGTTTCTGACACAAAACCAAAAAACAATCGGGTCCTTTTAATACAGCACTCTAGGGAGGTGCAGGGTAACACTGTTTCCCCAAACATTACCGTGCATAGCAATTCGATTCTTCCAACTTATCTTTTATGCTAAGCATGTTAATAAAATGTTTTAGAGACAATCATGAGTTCTTAATTCAGACAAGCCTTGCCAAAGAGAACAGATCAGGAGCCAGGGATGTAGCTCAGTGGCGCCGCGAATGCCTGGCAAGCACAAGGTCCTGAGTTCGAACCCTGGTACGGAAAAAAAAAAATGAAGCTTCAAAGACAACAGCTCAGTTTTACAAAAGCTACTTGTTAATTCTAGTCACACACAAAACCAAAACTGTCCGCCCTTCTCTCCTGGCAGGATTGCCAATCACAGACTTACAGGCCTCCATACTTCAATTTCATGATCTTTTAAGTATGGAAGTTGAAATTCCGATCTTCTTTAGAGGCAATTTGGATAAATATTTCATACTGATGTGGCCTGTATCAACAGAAGTCATTCGAAATGACCCCCAAAGAAAGGACTCTTCCACGACAACTGAGAACATTACATTCTAATTTCATCGAACATCTTGAAATATCGAAGGCTTCAAAATTACCATGCTCTACAAACAGCCAAGATGGAAAGAAATCTGTCTCTGTAAAGTACGTTCCTCTCTCGATTTTGAAATCAGCTTTACATAACCACAGATCCTTCCCGAAGCGAGGACGCAAAAACCCAAACGACTTCAGGACTCACAGATTCCAAGGAGACCGGCGCCCGCGTGCAGGCTGCTAAGCGCCAGGAGCACCCGCGCCGCCCGCCGGGACGCGAGACACCCTTCCCTCGCGAGGTCCCGCAGGCCAACTCGCATTCCCAGGTTCCGCGGGCGGGGTCCTCTGACAACCTCGAAGCACCCGAGACCCGGGCACCGAGAGCTCCGGACCCAGGGCGCAGGCCAAGGACGGGAGGTCCGAGCGACCCCCGCGCTGCGCTCCCACGGCCTCCTCGGGGTTGGGCGCGGGAGCGGTGAGCTAAGGTCCCGCGCGGAGGGGACAGGGCTGGGGTCGCAGCGCCGGGCTGCAGAGGGGTCGGGGGTCAGGGACAGGACGGGGGCCCCGCGGCCGGGACGTCTGAGGGGTCGGGGGGACGGGAACCGGGTCGGGATCCGCCGCATCCGGGGCTCGCTGTCCCAGCCCCACCTCACCTGCCCAGCGCCCGCTTCATGCCCGCGTCGGGCGCGCTGCGCGGCTCCGCCGGCCCCGGGCCCGCCAGGCGCAGGTTCCGCTTCAGGCGGCAGTCGGCGTCCAGCGCCGCAGCGGCCGAGCCGGAGGAGGAAGAGCCCGCGGCGGCGCAGCGCTCATGCTCCAAGGTGCCGGGCTCGGCCCGCTTCCTCATCCCGCGGCCGACAGCCCGGCTGCCCTCGGTGCCCCCTTGGCTTTGCCCGACCGCAGTCGCCGCCGTTCGCCGTTCGCCCTTAGCCGCTCGCCCCTTGCCGCCGCCAGGAGCCGGAGCGCAGCTCACATCCCGGGCAGCTCGCCCCACAGGCGCCTACGCCGGCCGCCACGCCGGCCAATCAGCGCCGGGCTCGGGCAGGCTCCGCCCCTCATCTCCTCTTCCCGGGTTCCGAGGCCTGCAGCCATCTTGGAGAAGGGCGGGTGAAGCCGTAGCCGAGCGTTCTCGTCAAACAGGGCTGAGCTCTGGATCTCACTACGCCGCGAACTCGGGTCAGTCCTTGTCGCTAGATGGATCCCATCGGGCTGCAGCGGTCCGAACGGGAGAACGCTGGGAGGTCGCTGGCCAGAAACGGTTCACCGGGCGACAAAAGTCGCAGCGCAAAGCGGGCGCCCCAGCACCGGCTCCTGAAATGCCCCCAGCCAAGATACCCCGAGATGTCCCCGGTCAGGAGACCCCAAAATGCCATTAAGGTTTGGGCGAACTAACAGGCAACAAATCACAATTCCGTTCTAATAATTTATAGCAATCTTCCTACAAGGACTCTACCTTTAAAAACATGCTTCCTAGCGGCTCTTCGCCTGCCTGGCAAGCACAAGGTCCAGAATTCAATCCCCGGTACAGAAAAAACAAAAACCAAACAAACAAAAACCATGCTTCCAGATAATTTGAAAAAAAATTCATAGATATTTAGCTTTTGGGTCTAACGTATGAAAAATGATCTGCTTAAACAATTTACTCTTTGAAAACCTGTGTTAGATTTTAGATGCCTATGAAGTGATTAGAGCCAGACTTGGTGGCACACACGTGTCAAAATCACAGCATTTGGGAGGCTGAGGCAGGAGGATCGCTGCGAGTTGAGGCCAGCCTGGGCTACATAGTAAGTTCAAGGTCAGTCTGAACTACATAGTGAGACCCTCTCTCCAAAACAAAATAAAACCCAATGGGGAGGGAATAAAGTGATTAGAACTGACAAATGCAAGGAAATGCATTTCAAAGATAAATTTGAACTTGTGAAACCCAAATTAAGCATTAACTTACCCATCCTAAAGAGATAAAAGGAAATAATAATTTTCACACATTTAGTTTTGTTGTTTTGGTTTTAATACACAACCATTAATTTTACAAATAATCTTGGGCAAGAGATATACTTGCTTACTTATCCCAAAGGTTTTTTTTTTCCTGGGTTTTCTGAGTTTATTATTATTTTTATTATTATTATTTTATTTTTAGGAAATCAGAAGTTTTTTGGGGGGGAGGGTACCAAGGATTGAACTCAGGACCTTGCACTTTCGAGGTAGGCGCAGCACCACTGAGCTAAATCCCCAGCCCTAGGGTTTTCTGTTTTGAGGCAGTATCTCACTATGTAGTTCAGGGTGGCCTCAAACTTAAAGCTATCCTCAAACCTCAGCCTCCTGAGTGCTGGAATTACAGGCATGCACCTGGCTCCAAAACTACTTTTGTAACATCAACATCTGTGCCAGTTTGAAGATTACTTGATAATAAAGTTGATAAAGATCAATTACAAGCTGGGTATAGTGGTGCACGCCTGTAATCCCAGCACTCTGGAAGCTGAGGTAGCAGGATCACCAGCCTGGGCTACATAGTGATACCTCATCTCCAAAAAAAAAAAAAAAAATCAATTAGCAATGTCTTTAGAAATGTACTGGTCCTTAACTTTGTAATGATATTTTAAGTTGCAAAAGAATTTCTTTGACCATGTTACAAAGTATCACAGCCTGTATTCATATTTGTGTGGATATGTAAATACTCACTTTAAAAAACAAACAGTACTGGAGATTTGGGGATCTAGAAACAAAAGTGTATTAAAAGAACAAAAGCCTTTGACCCTATCATTCACAAAATTTTATTTACAGAAAAAAAATGCAAAGAAGAAAGGGCTGGAGAGAAGAAGGAAATCCAAGGGCTACTGAATCTTTTGCTGGCACCAGCCCCTGCCCATGCAGTCCTCAGCTGGTCAGGCCTTAAATATCAAGATATCAAGACGCACTGGTGAAGCCCACTTCCGAAGTCTCTAGGTCACAACCCTCTCTGAACCCTGGGCTTCTCTACCAATGGTCTACCAGTCCCTGAAGGCACCTAAAAGCTGAGTTCCCAGGCTGCGGATGTAGCTCAGAGGTACAGCACTTTGCTAGCATGTGTGAGCCCCTGGGGTTCAGTGGGCAGCACAGCAACAAAACACAGTTGAGCACGGCTCAACTCTAAGAGCTCCTCCTGCACTTTCTCAGGCCAAACTCTGTTGTCACCCTTGGTTCCTCCTTTATATGCTACAGCATCTCTGTCCCCTAGCTGATGCTGACCTTTCAAATCTACCTAGGATCCAGCCACTGTGGACAAACAGCCATCATCCTGCACTTTGCGTTTTTTTTTTTTTTAAACTAGGATTGAACCCAGGACCTTCACACCGAGCTATATCCCAGCTGTTTTTGATTTATTTTGAGACAAGTTATCACTAAATTGTTAAATTCCCCAGGCTGGGCCAGAATTTGTGATCATTCCGTCTCAGAGTCCCACACTGTTGGGATTACAGGCTTGCACTGCCATGCACAGCTTCACCTGGATTATTTTAATGACGTAGGGGATTTCTTGCCTCACTTCTGTCTAATTAGGTTGGCTTACCACATAGGATTTTTTAAAAACTATGTCAAAATCTGTCAGTTGTTTACTAAAAACACCTCAGTAGTCCCCTCCTCACTCAAAACAGAAAATGTCTGAATGGAAGGGCCTACAGAACCTAGGACTTTCCTTTAGTCTCCTCTGGTCTCAGGCACCAGCTTCCACCTCCTGCTCTAGCCACCACATCCTGCTCAGGACCTTTGCACTTCCCAGGACCCAGACCTCTCTGCCCTCTAATAGCTACACTGACAGGGCTTGCTCCCTCCCCACAGGTCTGTGTGTTCTGAACACTTTAACTCTAAACTTTGTCAGGCCTGACATAAGTGAATCCTTCACAAACAAATGATAAAGCAAACAAGCTGCTTTTAGCAAACAATAGCAGCTTCTCAGTAAATAGGGCAAATGGACTCAAAACGAAGTATACAACCCCCCCGGCACTGAGAAGTCCAGTGATTTGTCTGCACACCTCAGCAGACCATCCTTGAGCATCCAAGTCATAAATATTTCACCCCAGATTCCTTAGCACCTTCAATACCTAGCTTAATTCATCTCCCAGTTAATTGTTTAAGAACTCCTCTCGACAAATTAGAGGAATTCTTTTTTTTTTTTTTGGTACCAGGGATTGAACTCGGGCCCTTGCACGGGCGCCGGAACCACTGAGCTAAATCCCCAGCCCAAATGTAAGTGAGGTTTATTGTTTTGTTTTGTTTTGGTACCAGGGATCGAACTCGGGTCCTTGTGCTTGTGCAGCAGGCAGCGAAACCACTGAGCTAAATCCCCGACCCTCAGTTAATTGTGAATATCTCTCTCCTAGTATTAGCCCAGTCACTCAAGGATGAAATCTCTCCTGCTATCTAGCTGCTGCTATCTCTCTCCCGATGTCAGCCCATCCACACACAGATGTCATAAAACTTGGCTTTTCCCAGCTAGCTGCTAAAATCTCCTGATTTTAGTCCCTGTTAACTGGATAAACTTTCCTTTCAAAAGTGTTTTGACAAGTGGATTCTTTATAATACTTCAGACTCTCTCACTGTCACTCTGTTCACTTTTCTTGGCTTAGTTTTGTTAACGATTAGCACCAGTATTTTTGGCATCAATATATTTGTATCTGCATGTTGCTGGTTTCCCACACTGCAATGTAGGCTAAAGAAAGGATCTTGTTTGGGCCGGGGATTTAGTTCAGTGGTTTCGGCACCTGCCTCACAAGTACAAGGTCCCAAGTTCATCCCCGGTGCCAAAAACTAAAAATAGAAATAAATTAAAATTTAAAAAAAGAAAGGATCTTTTCTACTGCTTCAGGGTTCGACTAATGCCTGGGTCATAACAGGTACCTCATAAATTTTTGCTGAAGGAAAGATTTTGTTCATTACAGCTCCTCAGAGGTAGCATTACTGTCTTGGTTCTAGAAATGAGGTGAGCATCTAAAGTATTAGAAACAGCTAAATTTGATAGAAAGTAATATGCAGTCAGAGAGGGATTAGACTCTCAGAGTCAGCACAAAAAAAATAGACGTCTGGGGCTGGGGATTTAGCTCAGTGGTTCCACTGTCTGCCTTGCAAGCACAAGGACCCAAGTTCGATCCCCAGTACCAAAAAAGAAACCCCAACCAAATAACAAAAAAAATAGACGTTGGAATTGTGGCTGAATCTGAAGAAAGCGAGGCCTCAGGATGGAGTCATAGTAGTCAGGCCTTTGAGATAAACAGCAACTTGGATTATACTGTAATTAGCACCATCTGGTCCAGTGAGCCCAGGTAGGTATGAGACATACAGGTGGATGACCAGAACATCTGGACCCATACTGCGTTTCCTTCCCCTAAATGTCTTTGTTCTTTCCATATACCCTTGCTACATGACTCACTTCCCTATTGGATCAGTACTAGCTCAGTGGCTATACCTGTAATCCTATAGGTTGATTGTAGTTTGACCCATGTTGTACCTACATTGTGATTTTGCTGTATAAAATACTCTTGATAAAGAGCCTCAGCACCCACCCGTGTGGGACTCCTAGAAATCCAGGAGCTATTCTTAATTCCAATAAAACTCGCCTAACTTCGTCCTTTAGTTTACAGCTTCATTCCTTGATGTGAGACCATGAACTTGGCACATCTGACATCTGTCAGGTTGGGAGTTATATTTTTTCCATATCAAAGAGACTTTGCCTCCCAGCTGAAACTGAAAAGGTACGAGGGTGAGGAGGGTTGTGGATGCTATGCTGCAGCATGGTCCACTATAGAACTGTGTATTTGATAATAAATACTTAGCTATGAACCAGGTGAGGTAGCACACACCTGTAATTCCAACACTCAGGAGGCTGAGGCAGGAGAATTGCAAGTTCAAGGCCAGTCTGAGCTACATAGTGAGTTTGAGACCAGTCTGAAGTACATAGCAAGACCCTGTCTCAAAAGCAAAACAAAACAATAAAAACACTTA
Source organism: Heterocephalus glaber (assembly GCF_000247695.1). The sequence goes on along the minus strand of NW_004624939.1, from coordinate 207,880 downwards.
GCTAAATTATTCCTTACTGTGGAGATGAAAAGGAAATATCACTCAGCATAAGGGTAAGATTTAGTGGCTTTAAGGTAGGCCAGTCCCACTCCCACTTTTTCAGATATGTACTACTGTATCTGCATTTGTAAAAGAGCAACGTTGTTTCTAGGGTTAGTGACAATGAATTCAATATTGGTTTTTGGAAATTAATATTACTTGCTTAGGGCTTAGGAATACAGCAAGCATGAGGCCTTGGATGTTTGCTCTCCAGCAACAAAAGAAGGCAGGGAGTATTACTGCTTTTCAGAAAATAGCCAAATAAAATGAATTGCTTCTATGTCAATGATTTCTATCTTTGATTCTATAGTTTAGGAAACTTTCCAAAATCATCTAGGCAATAAAACGTTTGTTGAAGTTGTGGTAATCTAGGAATTCTCTCCCTCTTATGTCACTTTTTGTGTGTGTGTGTGCTGGGGATCCAACCTAGGGATTTCCATGCTAGGGAAGTGCTCTATCACTGACCCTGCATCCCCACAAATGCTTCTATTTTATTTTATTTATTCTCAGTTCAAGTTTAATAGACATTACAAAAGATTAGTGAGTGGGCTGATGCCCTGCTACTGGTACATCATACATTAGCAGATAGTCTACCTCATGACGCAGCTCAGGCCGTTACTACTAGTGGAAGAAAAGAAGGTTTCCCCAACTCCTGTAGGAAAGGCATGTATTGCCCCACACCACATCTTGTGTTTAAAGGATGTAAAAAAAAAAAAAAGTACAAAAGAGCTTTTGTTCTCATGGCCCAGTGTTCACTTCTGCTTGGAGAAATATTTTTTGCTCTTCTGGACGTCAGGGGTGATAGCATCACTACCAGGCTCCCACCCAGCTGGGCACATTTCTCCATGTGTCTGTGAACTGGAGGCCTGACCAAGTCTCAGAGTCTCATCCACACAGCAGCCACCAGGAAGGTCATCCCTTATCATCACCTGAATGAGATGTCATCGTCAGCCTTTAAGACTGCATAATCTTGAGCAATAGTGCGCTTGGGATGTGACACCAAGGGGATGTTCATAGGCCCCATCCTCCTTGTTTCTTGGGAGTGTGGATCCATGCCAGATGACAGAAGAATCCTCAGAAGCACTAATCAATCACTTGGCAGTTAGTTTCTTAAATTCTTCTGCCCAGTTACTGAAAGCAATTATTTTCACAGGGCACACAAAGGTGAAGTCAAGAGGGTAAAAGAAGACCACAACATATTTTCTTTTGTAGTCAGGCTGGTATCTTTGAATTGACCATCTGGCATAACAGCTGTGACTTTAAAGTTGGGGAAAAGGTGTCTAATTTTGGCATTTCTTTTTCTTTTTGGTTCCAGGGATCGAACTGGGGTCCTTGCGCTTGCAAGGCAAGCAGCAGAACCACAGAGCTAAATCCCCCGGCCCTTGGCATTTCTTGAAGACATCTTGCTACAGAAGTTCCCACACCCAGGTCCCCCAACTGCAGGCCACCCACACCAGGCAGGAAGAGGACCCCACGAATGTTTTTAAATGACTTATAGAATCAGAGTGGTACCATAGAGCTGAAGGTAAAAAGCTTAGCCACAGAGGTCTAATCCATTTACAAGCAGTGTGACCTTGGACAAATTACCAAACTACAGTTTCCTTATCAGTTCTCCAATATGTATCCACCTTTAGCCTGCTATGGTGGCACAAGCCTGTAATCCCAGTACTCCGGAGGCTGAGGCAGGAGCCCGGCTATACAAGGAGTTCAAGGCCGGCCTAGACTACCCAGCAAGATCCCATCTCCTAGGTCACAGTCCCAGCCACACTGGAGGCACCCAATAAAAGATGGTTACCTTGTCTTAACTCTGTATTCCCCTTTTCCCAAAGCTCTTGGTAACATCTAAATCAGTGATGGTGAACCTTTTAGAGCATTCAATGATATAAACAGCTCTTTCAATGACATAAGTGGTGGCACTTGTACCTTAACCTCCCTTCCGACCTAAGGTAATGAATGGATCAATGCAAAAAGGAAGCTGCAGGGTGTGCCAGTCGCACGGTCAGCGACCTGGGCTCTCAGAGACTCTTGGTTCAGCCTAGGCGCACAGGCCGTCTGCCGCCTACTCGCAAATCTTTACCACTTCACTGCGTTCCCCCCCGGAATACGATTTCTCAGCGGGGATAAATGTTCCTTTGTGGCCGCCGTAGGCCGGGAGGCCCGGCAGTGAGTTCCTATTGGCTGGATGTGTTTGGCGCCAAAGCCGGCAAAGGCGGAGAGGAGGCACCGGACCTGTGGGGCACTGAACAACTTGAGCTCGCCAGAGCCCAGTGACTGTTTGGCCTGAGAAGTAGCGGTGGAGGGGGCCGAGAGACCGGGGCGCGTTTGCCATGTTTTGTGAAAAAGCTATGGAGCTAGTACGCGAGCTGCACCGCGCACCGGAAGGGCAGCTGCCCGCTTTCAACGTGAGAGAGCTGCCGGGCTCTGGAGGGTCATGAGGAGGGCGTGGCCAGGGCGGAGAGAACAGGGGCGGGCTTAGGTGTGGTCTGGCTTGGGGGTGGGCCGGGCGGGAGCCCCGGGAAGGGCCTGGGCGCGGTCTGTCCTGGGGGCGGGGCCTCGGGCGGGTCTTGGGAGCGTGGAGTCGGGTAAGGGTGACAAGTTTGTGCCACCACACCTACCTAAGGGTGACTCTTGGGACTCGATGCTCATAAAGATACAACAACCTGTAATTCCAGTACTGCTATATATCGGGAAAAGTGGATATTGCTTCTCTAGATTATTGACAGAGCTACTGTATAACATGAATTTAATATTTTACTTTTACAACAGAAAATGTTTTAAAAATTTACTTCAAAGTTGACAGTAGGGAAACTCCCTTGGCCTTTTTCTACTACTTCCTTTTTGTTTTGTTTTGAGCCAGGGTCTCACTATGTAGTTCAGGCTGGCCTTGAACTCACTCTGTAGCCCAGACTGGGCTCGAACTCACTCCAATGCTCCTGCCTCAGCCTCGCAAGTGCTGGGATAACAGGCGTGTGCCATAATACCTGGCTTGGCCTTTTTATTCTTGCAGTACAAACTAAAAACATTTTAAAAAACAAAACAAAACAGGCATGGTGGCACATACCTGTAATCCCACTTGAGAGGTTGAGGCAGGGGGATGAGGAATTAGAGGTCAGACTGGGCAATTTATCAAGAACCTATCTCAAGATAAAAAGGACTAAGATTGTAGTTCAGTGGTAGAAAATCCCTGGGTTCAATTGTCAGCACCATAAAAAACACTTTAAAAATTAACCTTTAGGGCCAGGTATTTAGGTCAGTGGTGCTGTGCTTGCTTGGCAAGCACAAGGTCTTGAGTTCAATTCCCAGTACCCCCCAAAAAAACAAAACACCAAAAATTAACCTTTAAAGGCCAATTTTTCAGTAAACTGTAAATTATTTAAAAGCTTTTATTGCTTTTGTATGACCCAATTTTTTTGTCATCGGTTTTTTGTTTGTTTGTTTGTTTGTTTTGGTACCAGGGCTCAAACTCAGGTCCTTGCACTCGTGCAGCAGGTGGCAAAACCACTGAGCTAAATCCTCGGCTCATGTTATCAGTTTTATTGAAGTATACTTTGTGTATGACAAAATATATAGTTGAAGTGATTTTTGAATTTTAACAAATATACATACATTTTTTTGTTTGTTTTGAGACAAGGTCTTGCTATGCAGTCCAGGCTGGCCTTGAACTCACTATGGTGCCCAGGCTGCCTTCGAATTTGTGGCAGTCCTCCTGCCTCAGCCTCCCAAGTGCTGGGATTACAGGGGTGTACTACCATGCTCGGCTATACATCTTCATATCTAGCACCTTGATCAATATTTTTATGGCCACCGAAGTGTCACATCCTCCATTGTAGCTATCACCTACAGTCTGTGGCAACCACAATTTACTGTTTCTGATTGCTGATTATATTTTGTCATTTTAACATATTGCTGGGTTGAAATGCCAGGAGTTGGCAAACTTTTTCTATAAATGGCTAGATGGAATCATATAGTATACCTTTTTTGGTTTTGGCCTCTTCTGCTTAAATAATGGATTTGGAATTATGTATGCTTTGAGATTATATGTATGTCTTCAGTAGTTCCTTTTTTATTTTTACTTTTTTTGGTAAAAGATACATAATATAAAGTTTATCACTATAACCATTTTTAATTACAATCACATAGTTATCTGACTATCACCACTATTTTCAAACCCTTTTCATTACCCTGAACAAAAACCATCGTCATTGAGGCAGGTGTGGTGGTGCACATCTGTGATTCCAGTACTCAGGAGGCTGAGTCAAGAGGATCGCCATGGGTTCAAGGCTAGGCTGGCCTACATAGTGAGTTCAAGGCCAGCCTGAACTACAGAGTGAGACCCTGTCTCAGAAAACCAAACTAAGGCTGGGGCAAACCAAGCTCAATGGCAACATGCCTGCCTCGAAAGTGCAAGGTCCTGAGTTTGATCCTAGGAACCACAAAAAAACCCAAACCAAACAAAACATCTCCAGTGAGTAATAACTCTGTATTCCCCTTTTCCCAAAGCTCTTGGTAACATCTAAATCAGTGACAGTGAACCTTTTAGAGCATTCAGTGATATACACAGCTCACTGTGGCACTTGTACCATAGGTCTGCCACTGCTCTAAACTATTTCGGATGAACAGAATCATACAGCTGTCTTTTTATGTCTGGAGTCTTTCATTTAGCATATAATTTTCGAGATTCATCCTTGTTGCAGCATCTATCAATACTGGTACTGATTTCTTTTTATAGCCAAATGATATACCACATTTATTTACCCGACAGTGTGGACAGATATGATATTTGGAGTGTTTCCCAAATTGTGTGTGTGTGTGTGTGTGTGTGTGTGTAACAGAGTCTTACTTTGTAGCCCAGGCTGACCTTGAACTTGCAATCCTCCTGCCTCAGCCTCCCATGCAGCTGAGATTACAGATGTACACCCCACCATCCCTAGCTTGTTTCTACTTTTTGACTTTTTTTTCCAGTACCGGGAATCAAACTCGGGACCTTGCTCTTGCCAGTCAGGTGCAGCACTGCTGAGCTACATCCCTGGCCCTTTTTGACTATTTTGAATAATGCTGTTAAACACATTTATATACAAGTTTTTTGTGTGAACATGTTTTCAATGTGCTTGTGTCTATGCCTAGGAGTGAGATTGCTAGATCATGTGGTGATTCTGTGTTAACTTTTTGGAGGACCATTGGATTGTTTTCCACAGGGCTCTGCCATTTTACATTCCTTTCCAACACATGTTATAGCCATCCTAGTAGTGTGAAAGGGCTATTGCTTTTTGGTAAGGTATATAAATCAAAGATAAATATAGTGCAGATAGAATATTGTCACAGAGTTGGTAGAGGAAATAAATGAATGTGTATTAATATCAGTTTGTGTGTTTTAGGAGGATGGAATCAGACAAGTTCTGGAGGAAATGAAAGCTTTATATGAACAAAACCAGTCTGATGTGTAAGTTTTGATGAGATAGATATTTTAAAACAATTTTAGCAATAAGATGTTGAAATCAGATAACCTTGCATTAGTCTTTGGAACTAATTATTTTTTAATTCTCTGAGCCTGATCATACTCTAGCTGTACAAATTATTATTATTATTTTTTTTTTTTGCGGTACCAGGGATCGAACTCAGGACCTTCCACTTCTGAGGCAGGTGCGGTGCCACTGAGCTAAATCCCTGGCCCCTCTAGCTGTACAAATTAGCACAGGACTAGAACTATAGGAATCTGTGCTGATCATTGCTTTATTTGTGATGCTAAAGTGATGCTTGCCACGTGGTAAATGTTTAATGAATATCTGTGATTTGAAGAGTGTGGGTTGAGAAGAATTAAATAGATCTAAAGATGAAACATGAGTCAGTAAAAACCCTAACAGTGTGAAACATACGTTTCTAGTTTGTTTTCTTTAACCGATCCCTCTTGTGTTTGTCTGAGGAGAATGGGCAATTTATAAACTTAGCAGGAGCTGTGTGATTTCTGATGGTCAAATTCATCTCACAAGAACTCCTGTCACAAAAGGCTGCTGCTTTGTAGTCAAGAGCATTCTCTAGCTTCCTCATTCAAAGCGAGCATGGAAATTGGTGCAGTGGAGAATCTGACCAACTTCCCAGAGACACAGTAGAGTAAGACCCAGAAGGGTGCCAAGTGTTAGATCAGAAATCAGGATGTCAGCCTAGAGAGGTTTGTTTTTGAGTTACTTGGATATGGAAATCAAGAGCATGCTAATAAGATTTGTAGGGCACACAAAGATGGGCACAAAATGATGACAGATGTATTTTTCAGCTACTGTGTATGAGTAGATAACAGAAAGATCTTTGTAGATAGAATGAGAAATGAGACCTCAGCAGGCTTGCAACACGTGTAAAAGGCAAACGGTCCTGGTCCAGGTCTCCGAGTCATTCACTGATTCAGCAAATACACAGTGAGGAGGTGGGGCCAACAAATGGCTCTGGTATTCCTGTGGTAAATGACACAGTCCAGATTCCTGTCTCGTGGCCCTTACAGTCTCCTGGAGGAGAAAGATAGTAAATGCAGTAAAAAGATAGTAAAGGCTACAGAATGCTATGGGTTAATAATGAAGATGTAGCTTGGATTGAGGAATCAGGAGTGGCAGAGACCTAAGCAGAAGCAGGTTTGACTGAGATAGTGATTGTGGCAGAGAGCATTCTAGGCAGAGGGAACAACATATGCAGAGGCCCTGGGCATGAAAGAAGGCAGCATGGCTGGAGCTTAGCAGAGGGCAAGAGGTGGCCCTTTGCTAGAGACGTTCAGGTGTTGGCGGGTGGTAGCTCATTTGTGTTCTAAGAAATTGTCTTGGATGCTTTGTGCATGGCTCCCAGAGAAGCTGAGAGGAGAGGGAGGCATGCTGGCCATATGGGTGATGTAGAGGTGACCTGAACAGGTAAAGAATGAACAGAATAAAGACATGTTCTGGAGATGCCTTTCAGGTCTTGACCATTAAGGGAATGATTTTCCTATATCACTGTATTTGTGCCATTTGAAAATTCATGACATGAAATTCTGTTTCCTACCCTCCTAGTTTCTCCCTGAGAAGGCAGTTATTGTTTATCAGTTTCTAGTTAAAATTATTTGTGAAAAGAAATTGATTCCTTTTTAATTGTTCATATATAAATGTGAATTTTTAAAAGAAATTCTTATGTACTTTGTACAGTACTGATGATAGGTCAGGTGTATTTTATTTGTACTCTTTTTTGTTTGTTTGTTTGTTTGTTTTTGGTTTTTTGAGATGGCCTCAGACTTACTGTGTAGCCCAGGCTGCCCTTAAACTTACAGTGATCCTCCTGCCTCGGCTTCCCAAGTTCTGAGATTACAGGCATGTGTATGTACCACCATGCCTGGCTGTTTGTACTCTTTCCTTGTAACCCAATGTACGTTGTAAGCAATGTGGAGAATAAATATGACCTTCATGGGGTGGCAGAAGTGTATGAAACAGATCTTAGGAGCTAAGGGTATAGTTTAGTAGTAGAGTACTTGTTAGCATGAGTGAAGCCCTGGTTTTGATCCATAACACCTAGGTTTGATCTCTAGTACCACAAAAACAAAGCAAATAACCCTACCTGATCTTGACAGTGTGATAGAATGGGATCTATTTTACCTGTATTTTGTCTCCCACTCCCCTCTACTCAATACTGAGGTTTGAATCCAAGGCGTTGCTAGGGCTTGACAAATGCTAGGTAGTATTCAATCACCGAGCTGCACCCCAAGCCCTTATCATTTTTAATTTTTTATTTATTTTTTGTTTTGTCTTTTTGGTATCGGAGATCGAACTCAGGACCTTGTGCTTGTGAGGCAGGCGGCGGAACCACTGAGCTAAATCCCTGACCCTTTAATTTTTTTTTTTTTTTTTTTGGTACGGGGGATCGAACTCGGGTCCTTGTGCTTGCGCAGCAGGCGGCGAAACCACTGAGCTAAATCCCCAGCCAACCCTTTAATTTTTTATTTTGAGACAGGGTCTTGCTGAGTTCTTCAAACTGGCTTCAAACTTGTGATCCTCCTGTCTCAGCCTCCCCGAGTGCTGGGATTACAGGAATGCGCCACACACCCAACAAATTTTTTTACCTATATAGTACTGTATTTCCAGGGTCTAATGAAGTGCTTGGCATGGAGCAGACACTACACAAATTAATCTTTTTCTTATTCATCTGGTTCCCTTTCAAATTCCAAAATAGATTCTTGGTTTGTTTTTTTTTTTGGTACCGGGGATCAAACTCAGGACCTTGTGCTTTTGAGGCAGGCGGCAGAACCACTGAGCTAAATCCCTGGCCCTCCAAAGTAGATTCCTTTTTTTTTTTGGTACCGGGGATTGAACTCGGGTCCTTGCTCTTGCACAGCAGTCGGTGAAACCACTGAGCTAAATCCTCAGCCCAGGAGATGTACTTTTTATAAGGAAAACAAAAATTTTCTCTACCTCGGTGTGAACACTGAAGTACAGTACATGTGCATAGTTGGAGATCAACAGATTTATTTATTTATTTATTTATTGAAACAAGGTCTTACTTTGTAGTTCAGGCTGGCCTTGAACTCATGACAATCCTCCTGCTTCATTCTGGCTCCCAAGTTTTGGGATTACAAGTGTGCCCCGCCATGCCTGACAACAGATTTTTAGAGGAATGAAGGACCATTTTGACTACATCTTAACTTACTTTATTTTAATAAGGACTTGGAACAACTACTGAAAGAGAACTACTACCTCAAAAAACATGAGAGGAGACAGGGACCTTCTGAATAGTACTGTTATGTTTGACTCTTATGCCAGCATGGTAAAGAGATTCCAAAAAGTGAGTGAACAGCATTTGTCTCTTAGAACCAACAGAGGTTAATCAGTGTGCAAAAACGCTAAGCACCAAATGGTTAAACAAAATGTATCTAGTAGTATGATTTTAGGCAAGTTATTTCACTTTGGACTTTTTTATCTTGCAACATATTAATCCAAGCACTGATGAGTAGGTTAACTGGTGCTAATAATTAATGGATAAAAACAAACACGTAAGGCAGTAGTTGTTAGCTTTGAAATCTTAGGCTGAAATGTACATAATTTGCTGTTGTGCTCTTTTAATGATCTTACAAGGAATGACGCAAAGTCAGGTGGACGAGGTGATTTGATACCAACTATCAAATTTCGGCACTGCTCTCTGTTGAGAAATCGACGCTGCACTGTTGCGTACCTGTAAGTGACTCAGTTTTTATTTGAGGTAACGAGGAACCTGGGAGGGTTTTCTGTGTCATTTGGTTTTCCAGGTAAACTTTACAAATGGTAGATTTGTTTCTTTATAAAAATTCTAAATTCTTTTATTTTTTCCATTTTAAAACTTTTTATTATGAAACAAGTCAATTGCAATATTCATAAAAGGAGAAAAAAATAACAATAAAATCTATGGAGCCATCAGATCTCCTTGAGTCTTTCTGTTTTCCTCTTGGGGTACTGGAGATTAAACCTCAAGCCTTAGCATGCTAGGTAAGTGCTCTACAACTGAGCCACATCCCCAGCCCTTTAATTAATTATTCCTTTTTTTTTTTTTTTTTTTGACAGAGTCTTGCTATGTAGTTCAGGCTGGCCTTAAACTCACTCAATATGTAGCACAGGCTGGCCTCGAACTCATAGTGATCCTCCTGCCTCAGCCTCCTGAGTGCTGGGATTACAGGTGTGTGCCACCATGCCCAGCTTAATTAATTTTTGCAGTACTGGGAATTAAACTAACAAAGTGTTGAGCTACATAGCCCTTGCCCTTTTTATTTTATTTTATTTTATTTTATTTTTTTATTTTTATTTTGAGACAAGATCTTGCTAAGTTGCCCAGACTGGCCTTGTACTTGGATCTTCCTGCCTTGCCTCCCCATTACCTGGGATTACATGCGTGCACTACTGTGCCTGGCTGCTCTTAGGTCTTTCATGTTTCACCGTATTTATTTCCTCATGTTTTGTTTGGCCCACACCTAGAGAAGTGAGCAGAGCAGCATCTTCCTGGGATCTGTCCAGTCCGTGTTTGTGTTTCCTCTGTTGTCTCAAGGACGTTTTCTTACAGGGGGTTTGTTTTATCAGGAGCCATGTAAAGGCTGCTGCTCTATCTGGGTTGTCTGTTGAGTCTTGATCAGAATGAGCTCTGAGCCCTTCAGTTTTCTGTATATGCTTCCTAGGTATGATCGACTGCTTCGCATCAGAGCCCTCAGGTGGGAATATGGCAGTGTCTTGCCAAGTGCTTTACGATTTCACATGTCTGCTGAAGAAGTAAGTGAAGTAGTGTTGTTCAGGGTAGTGAGAATGCTGAGCTTCTGAGATCATTCTGTAACTGCACTTACTGGTGTTTCTCTTTTTGTTTTTAACATTTGTTCCTCAGCAATGTTGGGCTGGAATTTATTTCATCTATACTGTGGTGAGAAGTATGTAGTGGGGAGTAATTCTAAATGCTATGTGAAAACTTTTGTTACCGAACAGATAGAGTGCCATTGTGCTATTTATTAGTAATTTATCAGTGGGATTAAAAAGCTGGCATTGGCTAGGTGTAGTGACCCATGCCTATAATCCCAGCACTTGAGAGGCTGAGGCCAGCCTGGACCATACAGTGAGAATTTGTCTCAAAAAACAAACAAACCGGGCCGGGGATTTAGCTCAGTGGTTTCACTGCCTGCTGCGCAAGTGCAAGGACCTGAGTTCGATCCCCAGTACCAAAAAGCAAACAAACAAACAAACCTACCAAAAAACAAAAAAACCTGGGATTATTATTTGAGCATTTTCCATAAAATGAGTATATATATCCACAGTTGTTGTTTTTTTCTGGTACTGGGGATTGAACTCAGGGCCTTTGCACTGAGCTATATCCCCAGCCTTTTTTCATTTTTTATTTTACTAAGTTGCCTAGACTGGACCTGAACTTTTGATCCCCCTGTTTCAGACTCCCAGAGTGCTGGGATGACAGGTGTGTGCCACCACACCCGGCCATATACACACTTTCGTATCAACATTATAAATTTATATTGGTAATAAAACTCTTACTTTATTCAGTCACTAAGGTACAGACCTTGCCCCATATTGCAGGCCATGGGATTGAAGCCAGGCAGACGAGTTCAAATCCTGGCTCTCCACTACATAATTGAGAGATTGGCTTGGCTTCTCTCCGTGTCTGAGTTCATTCACTTACAGTGAAGTCCATAGTGCTCACCATCCATCACAAGGCTCCAATGACTTCTGACACTGACTACCTGGAGTTAGACAGCCACCCAAAGTCTGCTCTCACTCCAGAACCAGCTACAAGCTCTGTGGTCCCACCCTCCCCTTAGGCTCAGTAATTCTCCAGAATGTCTCACGGGACTCAGGAAAGCACTGTGCTTAAAACTTCAGTGTCCTTGAGCAAAAAGGGTATAAATCAGAGCCAAAGAGGAGGCTCCCAGGATGTTGCAGACTTGGAGCATCAGGGATCCTCTCTCTGTGCAGTCAGGACTTACTGTGTATAATACCACACACAGAGTACTGTCAGCCAGGGCCTCCTGCAACCACTGGTGCCTAGAGTGCTCAGGGCTCAGTTCAGCAGAGGCTGTTGGCTGGCTCACTGGCCCTGGACTGGGCTCTTTCTCTTGTCCCTAGAGGTCAGATGTCACATGGCCCGGTGCCCAGTTGTCTGGCCCCATGTTTGGTCTGCTGGGTGTGCTCAGTCCCCCTCCAAAGCATCCTGTTTGCATAGACTGTCCAGGGTCCAACAAGGATCACTCATTAGCATAAGCTTTCAGCCCGGTGTAAAAACAAAGTGCTCCTGTCACTGGAGAAATTCCATGGATCTAGACACTCCCTCCCAGGAATGGGGACAAAGGCCACCTTTTTTCTTCATCATGCAGCAGAGTGATTGTCAGGGTTAAGGTGGAGTTGCTTTGGGTGAGGCACATGAATCACAGCACAGGACGCCACTCTGTAAACACTGCAGTCCCTGTACTGGAGAGCATAGCCCAGGGTTCATGGAAGCCCATGTTCATTATATTTCCCACTAGCTTCGGTATGTTTTTAAAGTGGCAGTTTATTTGTTAACTAATTTTCATCCTGTCCATTTTTTGCATAAATAAATGAGTGATCTCTACTCAGGTTTACCAATAACTACACATGAGTAATAGGTTCGGACTTCAGCTTTCAGGTTCTTATTTTCATGTTCTTTTGAGACAGGGTCTCACTATGTACCCAGGCTGGCCTTGAACTCATGGCAACCCTCCTGCCTCTGCCTCCCGAGTGCTAGAATTATAGGTGTGTGTCACCATGCCTGGCTTTCATGTTCTTTTGTGCCCAGATCTATTTATATGAATTGAACTTTGGAGATTTCTCCATGTGAATTATAGTGAAATGAACAGAACATAGTTACTTCTGAAATGGCAATAGTTATAATGAGTTTCTCATATGATATGTTAGCTCAGTATGTCTCATAATTTTGTAAATGATTGCACACTATCAATCAAGCTCATCTATTAGATTTCATATTGGACATTGTTTCTCTAAGGATAACACTTTTCTGTGATTAGTAAGGCAAGTTCATATTTTAGTAAAATACAACCATATGAACAGCATATAATGGATCTAGAAATTAAGTTAGTTGTGTGGGAGTAGTGAAACCTGAAACAATTTCTTGGAAGAGTTTGTGAATTACTATGAAACTGGCAAATGACTTCTTTCAACTCCAGTGTCTTCATCTATAAAAAGCAATATATGCTGAGTGTGGTGGCATACAACTGTAGTCCCAGAACTCTGGGAGGCTGAGGCAGGGAGATCAAAGGCTTGAGCTCAACCTGGGCAACTTAGTAAGGCCCTGTCTTGAAATGAAAAGTTTTAAAAAAGGGCTGGGGATGTAGCTCAGTGTGAAGGCCCAGGGTTCATTTCACAGTGCCACACACACAAGCACGCGCGCGCGCGCACACACACACACACACACACACACAGAATGTATTTGGCCTCTTATTCTCAATGGTGGCATTTTGGGAAAACTCAGGATGGAAATAAGAATTAATGCAGGCTCATTCCACCTAGATCACAATCATATCTGGCAACTGCGTCTGCCATTTTGGGCCGAATGTCTTCTGGCATCTGACAGCTTGCAGGAGATGTTGTGTCTAGGTGCCACTGTGCACATCTGTGCTGCCCAAGGGTGGTGCTGTAGGTGGAAGTCTGAGGCTCGAATCAGCACCTGGGCTCACACCTGTCCCTGTGTTATTTATTAACTCTCAGCTTCAGTTCCTCATCAGGAAAAAGAAAATAATAATAGTAGTCATGTCATAGGAATAATAAAATAATGCATGTTAATATTCCAGCAAATTCCAGATACATAGTAATGCAGTGTTAGTGAGGATATTGATGATATCAGCGTTGTGGACTTAACGTGACAGTAAAAGTGAAGAACACAGCTGGAACACAGAGACCAACATTGAAGACAGCTGTGCTTCAATGTTTAGAGAAACCACTGCACACTAAAAGAATACAAAAGTGGCTGTGTGGATAATATAGAAGAATTTTCTCTATATCTGATTTCAAAATAGTAAAATCTTTCATGTTTTCTTTAGCTCTGTTTTGCTCACCCAACTTGCTTTTTAAATGTAGAATCATCAAGCCTTAATACAAGAGATAATGAAAGATATTTTTCCTTTCTTATTATTTTCCTATGGATAAGTATTTTGTGACAATGTTAGTGTATTCTTTTGGAAGAAATGTGTACATTCTGCATTGCCTTTTCATCCCTGAGCAAGACTGAAAGGAGGTGACCCCTTCAGGGCTGAGCAGTGCTGATTCTCTCCCTCCCCGTTTCTCCTTGGGACCTGTGGTGTGGCCCCAGCTCCGTGTGGTTCTGCAGAGAGACTGAGGTGGATCCATGTGTGACCTGTTTGAAGCATCATGCATATTGAAACAAGATGTTGCTTTTAATCATTATATAATACACAACACTGCTTTCACCACCTAGGCATATGTCCTTTTTTACCATTGGTATTGGGTTTTTTTGGTACCTGGGATCGAACTCAGGTCCTTGCACTTGTGGGGCAGGTGGCAGCACTACTGAGCTAAATTTCCAGCCTACTGTTGGTATTTTGAAATCTAACATTTATGTGTCCTACACACTAATGTACAAAAATGCACACTGACAAGACGCACAGTGTCATGGTGTGTCGCTGAGGGCCCCTCAGGTCTACCACCCTGTTTGAGAAAGAGGACATCACTCTGGAGCTGTGCACCCTCTTCCCAGTGCCACTGCTGTCCTGATCACTTGCTTTTGGTCTGTCACCTACACCTGCCTCCCTGAACTCTGGAACTAGGGCCTTGCTTACACTAGACAAGTGCCCTGCTGCTGGGCTACATCCCAACCTTTTTACATTTAATTTTGAAGAAAAAAATTCATTTTGAGACAGATCTGGATCAAGATTGTCCACAAATACTGTATTATTACTAATGTGACTAATTTATCAGTCTTTGCTTTAGTGGTTGGTTTTTTTATTTTTGACCAATTGAAGAAATCCTTACCTATCTCAAGGCTATTAAGATATTTTTCTGTGCCATCTCATAGGATCTGTATTTTACCTTTCACAGAGACCTATGGTATTGGGATTGACTCCCATGTGTAATGTGGGAGGTTTCTTTGTGGCTCTGGACATTGTACCCAGTAGCGCTTGTTGGAAAGACCCTGTTTCTACCTGCTCTGTGCATGGTGCCACCTCTGTCATAATGAGTTTTGCTGTATTTGTGGGTTTTGGATGAGAGACTGTTTTCTGTCCCATTAGTCAGTCTGTCCCTGTACCGGTTCCGCTGTTGTGATTACTGTAACTTGATAATATGTCTCGAGCAAGTATTCCTGTCTTGTTCTTTTTCAAGTATTTTGACTTTTTCGACCTTCAAATTTCCATGTAAATTTTAGACTCAAGTTGCAAAGTTTCTTTTTCTTTTTTGGTACCAGGTTTTGAACTGCAAAGTTTCATTTTTAAAAAGTTAAGAATTTGAGATTGAGTTGAACTCGAAGATCAGTAGACATTTTTACAGTGTCATGTTGTATATCCCTCCATATATTTAGGTCTTCTTTCATTTCTCTCAACAATTTAAAAAAAACAGATTAACTGAGATGTGACACACACCTTCAAGTTTATCATTTTAAAGTGTACATTTCAGTGGTTTTCAGAATATCCATAGAATTGTGCATCCATTACCACCCTCTTATTTCAGAATATTTTCTTCACCCTAAAAAAAAATGCTGTACCCTTTGTCAATTACTTCATAGTCTCTCCTTTTATCCAGCTCCTAGAGATCACTCATCTACTTGTTATCTCTATAGTTTGCCTATAATGTGTTTTTCCTGTGGGTAGAATCATACAATATGTGACTGTCCCTTTTATTTAACGTAAGTTTTTAAGGTGCATCCATGTGGTAATACATGTCAGAACTTTATTTCTGGTTTTTTATGGTTGTTTTGAGGCAGGATCTCACTATGTAGTTAAGGCTGGCCTTGAATTCACAGTGATTCTTCTGTCTCAGCCTCCCAAGTGCTAGGATTACAGGTGTGCACCACCACCCTTTATTTCTGTTTATGGCTGAATAATATTCCATTGTATAGATATACACATCCATTCATTACTTGATGGACATTGGGGTTTTTCAATGCTCTTTAATTATATTTTATAGTTCTGAAATGGTGTCTTCATGATTCTGTTTATGTTTAAATGTTCCCCAGGTTTATGATTAAATATGCTGGAATGTAAGCTTTGTGCGAGCAGAGATGTTTGTTCATTTTGTTGAATGATCTACCCTGAGTCCCAGAACAGCACCTGAGTCCTAGAAGGCGGTCTGTATTGGTAGTGCACATGAATGGATGGTCAGTGTTGGACCATGTTGGATGAATTTACACAGGATGCAAGTTTTCCTATGATTTTGTCACATGACCCTCTCTGTGTTTGCAGATGGAATGGTTCAATCAGTATAAAAAGTCGCTTGCCACTTATATGAGGTCCCTAGGAGGAGCTGAAGGTTTGGACATCACACAAGACATGAAACCACCAAAAAGCCTATACATTGAAGTATGTATGTCTTAATTAATGTGTGGACTGTGCTTCCTTTTATCTAAGATGAGGGATGATATGAATATATACTAGCTTCTTTTAAACAATTAGAGAAGCATAAAATAAAACCAAAAGAGTGAGCTATGGGGGCAGAGATAAGATAGAGCAACTGAAGCCCATGTGCATGTTAGCTTTTATAGTTTTGCCTTGGGCCATATAAATATTTCCCTCTTACTAAAACAAAATTAAATCACAGTAGAAAACCAATCCGTAAATTTTGAAAACAAAGCAAAACAAATGAACTTATCTTTCAAGTTGGTGGATTAGTCAAACAGGAATTATTTTTGTGCAGTCTAGTTTATTTTTAGTTTGTTTGTTTTGTGGTACTGGGGTTTGAACCCAGGGCCTTTTTTACAGTAAAATAAAAATAATGAATTTTATAATCTTTGTTGTTTTTTTCCCATTAAGTTTATTGGTACATTTTAGGTATACATACAGATACAGTCATCATTGGGATCTTGTACCTTTACATGATGTATCTTGGTTCTTCTTTTTTCCCTATTCCCCTGCCCTCCCTTCACCCCCTCCACCCTTCCTTATTTACAAAGACTTTGTTTCAAATTTTTTCCTTTTCTCACATTTTTTTCTTTTCCCTTCTTTCCTTTCCCCTGGCCCTCCCACTTTCCCTACACTCTTAGACCTTTTCTTCCTTTTACACAATATCAATTACACATTTTGATCCTTATTTACTCTTTTAGCATTTCACACCAGAGAAACTATTCGGTATTTACACATGTGTCCTATTTATTTCACTTAAGAGTATGGCCTCAATATGCATCCATTTAGCTATAAATG